>BTPG01000003.1:155881046-155906905 GCA_036245525.1 Semisulcospira habei
TTAGCAATGGAATCAGCGATCGCTTTACCGACTTGAAAAGCTGAGAATTTTTACAAAGGAAGGCCTCAGAGTAAAAATAGACTGTACAGAGACCTCGGGAAAGGGTTGGGAATTTGTTTACAGTACACATAAACACGCCGGCACGACCAGGGAGCGATAAAGCGGCAGCGGCGAGCTGTTAAAGCGGCCGAGGCGTTGACAGTTTCTGTCGTTATGTTGGGGTAAGAGGCAGTCTGGCACCAGATTCTAGTGAGGCCTTGTTTCGGCATGAGAAACATCTGGGTCACGGACATTTGACACTGCTCTGGGTGTATCAATTTACAGGTCAGTGTTGGCCGGACAGGTCGTAGACCCACCCACCCCCACCGCCCCCCTCCCACCCCCACCCCTGCCCGGCATTTAGTGAAACCAGATGGGAGGCAGCGCGTGCCGTCCCTATTAAAATATTGTCTGTCAACAAAAGGGCTACTGGGACGCTATATAGGAGCTTGTGATGATATGCCTCTGGGGGGACCCGGTGCACGTGACAGCAGTACTAGAGAAGCGACCATTAACTAAAACACGTTGTGGTGTGCCGATAAGGAAATCTGTAATCCACAAAACAAGCTGTGGGTGAAGGTTGAAATTAGACAGTAATCTATGGGCTAACAGGTGTGGCTGCATGGTATTAAAGGCAGAGGAGAAGTCAGCAAATAGGATCCTGGCATGTGCACCGGGTCTCTCCAGATGAGTGTACAGTTTGTCTAGAATGAACAGCTTGGCATCTTCAATGCCCTTTCCAGCCTGGTAAGCAAACTGCAATGGATCCATTTTACTTTCAGTTGCAGACAAAACAAAAGCTCGGACAATCTTCTCCAACGTTTTCATGACAAGGGAGGTTAATGCAACTGGTCGGAAGTCGTTCAGTTGTTTGGGATTATCTTTTTTGGGAAGTGGAATGGCCGTTGAGTTTTCCATGCAGAGGGAATAGAGCAGTTATCTAGGGAGAGCTGGAAAAGGTGTTGAAAAACACCACTAAGCTGTTCAGCACAGAACTTCAACGTCCTGCCACAGATCCCATCAGGACCAGCACTCTTGTTCACATTAATCATTTTCAAACGCTTCTCAACACTCTCTTGTTCAATAACAATAGAGTCATCGTGTGTCAGTGACTGCCTCAGACCAACTACATCAGACGAAAAATCGCGTGTTTCGAAATGGGTAAAAAAAAAGAGATAAAGATAATCTATGTTTCATGTGGTGTGTGCTTGCTAAACTTCACTTTGTAAAAACAAAACCCGATCGCGTATCTAACTATACCAAATTTGTAAACGAACTCAACTTTAGTGGTATAGATTTTCCTGTTAAGGTAGAAGACATAGATTTGTTTGAAGAACTAAATCCTGGAATATCTGTAAATGTGTATGTATGGGATAATGACTCTCCTAACAAGTTACAACCAATTAGAGTATCACCACTTGCCCTCACCTATGGGCAGTCAGAAGATAAGCATGTTGACCTTTTGTTAATAAGTGATGGTGATAACTTTCACTACACAATTATCAGGAGTATGTCACGTCTAATTCATGATCATGTATCAAAACACAATGGCAAACAGGAAGTGTGTAAAAGATGTTTACAAAGGTTTTCCTCTATTAAAGTAGCACATAATCATGACCAGCACTGTAGGGCAGCTGATGACATACAAACAATACTTAAGTACCCAGATCCTGGTAGTCAGGTATATATTTCAAGAACTATGGAAATCAGCAAAAGCTGCCGTTTGTAGTGTATGCCGATTTTAAATCACTGGTAGTACCATATAACGGCCCTGTTCCAGAATCATTACCAAAGACAGTAAAGTTTAGTGACCAAGTGGTGTGTTCTTTTGGATACATTCTTGTTAGGTCAGATGGTGAGCATGAAGAACCTGTTATCTACAGAGGTGAAAATGCAGCAGCTGAGTTTTTAACAGAAATGAGACAACTCCATAGTGAGGTAGTAAAGTATCTGGAAAACTGTCAGATGCCTTTGATGGTGACAGAAGAAGACAAACTAAATTCTGATGCAGTGGATATGTGTTGGATTTGTGAACAACCTCTGGGAGGAATAAAGTTTATGACCATGACCACATAACTGGACGTTACAGAGGTGCTGCACATGGTGCATGTAACTTGCTATTAAAAATAGATCCTAAGACATACAAACTGCCTATCTTTTCTCATAGTCTAAAGGGATATGATTCACACATTATCATGCGTTCTGTAGATGAGTCTTACAAAAAAAATAGTTGTATTACCCAGACAACTGAAAAGTACTTGACTTTTAGGCTAGACACAAACTAGTGTTTTATGACTCTATGCAACATTTGTCTTTAGGTCTTGCTAGTCTGGCAGAAGGACTGACTGAGTTTCCAATAACAAGTAAATATTCTTAGCCAGAGTTAATCAAGAAAGGAGTCTACCCCTACGAGTACATTGATCACTGGGTTGTGTTTGAGGAAAGGAGTCTGCCTCCAAAATAGGCATTTTATTCAACACTAAATGGAAAAGGTATTTCTGACTCTGAATTCCAGCATGCTCTTGATGCATGGGATAAACTTGGGTGTGAAATGATTGGTGACTATCATGACCAGTACTTGAAAACTGACGTTTGTTTGCTAGCAGACATATTTGAAAGGTACCATGAAAAGGGTCTATTGCACTACGGTCTTGACCTGGCTTGCTATATAACTAGTCCTAGCATGACAGGGGATGCATTTTTAAAATCCAGTAAGATATATATAGACCTGTTGTATGATCGTACGATGGGTGAAATGGTGGAACGTGGATTGAGGGGAGGCATTAGCAGACCTGCCTACATGTTCATGTGGTTGTGAGGAAGATTTGGGAAAACTCTCAGTAAGATTTGCGAGACTGTCAGTAAGATTATAGTTCAACTGGACGATAAACCTTGCTTCCAGGGGCCACAAAATCAAACAACAGGGGGGGGGGGGGGGTGTTGGTTAACTTAATCACCTATAAGAACATACATTAGCTATTCTGCTGTACCTAGAAGATAGTAAGAAAATTACTGAGAAAATGGGCTACTTCACCAAAGCGTTTATAACTTTTTTGAATAGAGTTTTTAAGTCTGTTTTTATTTTCTTAGCTCACATATGGATGGATAGTACTTCATGTTGTGGTGGAGTATAATTTGGTACCTGTTTATAATATTTACTGTAATTACGTACAGGTAAATTAACTGAAAAAATGCACTTTGATTATTTTGATATCTGTAAAGGACAAACAAAAGACATTAAACTGAAAAATGTGTCAATGTGTGAAAATATGATGTGTGTGATCATGGAGTGAGATAATTTTACATTAGTGATCACGATGATCAGGCAATCAACTGATAATCCTTCAGGTAATCGAAGTTCACGTATCTTGTCGGCGGACGTTGCTACAAATTGATCGCAAAGTTCGTCTGTTGGGCGAAAGTTTTGAACATTTCTGCAGGGAAATAATGATACAAATAATCAGGTGGTGTCGCTTCAAACTCAATGGAGATGTTGGGCCCACATTTCGCGTGAAAGGCTGCAAAACAGGATCTGAAATTGGCCGCCAATGCCAGATAGCATCGCCGCCGCCATCTTGCAATCCTCGCCTCGGTAAACACTGCAGAAATACTCTGGTATCTTCGTCATCCCAGTCCGACAGATCGCTAGTATGCACACTAGACACACTTATGTCACTTCCCTCTGACTCGGAAACTGAATTGTTGCCAATTTACTCTGAAAAAGCTGTAAATTCTGGGTCACTGTCGCTCGATGGAACGTATGTTGCCATGTTTGTAAACACGTGCATTTAAAATGACAGCAGACCTTGCTTCCAAAGGACAGGGCTTAGCTGTTCCCTGTTGTGTTTTTATTATTAAGTGTTTCATAAATATCATTAAAAAACAAATTTTACAGACTTTCATCCGCTTCTGTTTCGTCATCTGTTTTGTGTACTCGTTTTGGAGGCATGATTTCGCGCCGACCGTGAACCTCAAACTAAGACTGAAAGTAAAGCGATCCCATCCGCTAGAATGAACGCGAACAGAGACGCGCTTTCCAATTGGCTAGACAAAATTATAGGTCAGCACACAGTAGCCAATCAGGATCAGACTTACTACTACCGGCAGAAATGGCACAATCAAACTGTCTTTTTGCCAAAACAAACCCCAAAATACTGTAAAAAGCTACCGTAGAAATTGATACATGACCGGAAGACCGTAAAAAAACACCCAAACTCGTAAGAAATACGGCGAAATCGTAAGAGTAGGCAGGTCTGCATTAGTATAGCCGCAAACAACTATGCCAAAGGCAACAACAAATATCTTGACACCCCAAACCAGGGCTTTGACCCCTCAAGGTCAAGGTCATTTATTACGTACGTGGACGCTAACAATTTGTATGGCTTTGCGATGTGCGAGTTATTGCCTTTGAAAACTTTTGTCTGCATAATTTGTCACAGTATGACATAAAAGAGTTAACAAACCATATTATGACTCATGATCGGAATGATGTAAAGGGTTGGATCTTTGAAGTCGACCTAGAGTACCAACATCATCTACACGATTACCATAATGATTATCCATTGGCTGTTGAAAAAAATGTCTTTGACGGGGAAAAAAACAACACTAAACTTGTGCCAAATCTTAATGATAAATTCAATTATGTTTGTCACTATCGCTTACTACAGTTTTACATCAGACATGGGTTAGTACTAAAAAAAGTTCACAGAGGCATAAGCTTTGATCAGTGTGCTTTTATGAAAGATTACATAATGAAAAACACAACCCTTAGTGCAAGAGACAGCAACACTGCATTTGACAAAGACTTCTTTAAGCTTATGAACAATGCCTGTTTTGGCAAAACGATGGAAAATCCTCATCACCGCAAAGATGTGAGACTGGTCACAACTGAATCAGGTGCAATTAAGCTTTCAGGTAAGCCACAGTGCACAGGGTATAAAGAGTTTCATTCATCATTGTATGCAGTGACATTAAAAAAAATTGTTAAACTGGACAAGCCAGTATTAATAATAATAAAAATAATAATAATAATAATAATAATAATAATAATAATAATAATAATAATAATAATAATAATAATAATAATAATAATAATGTATATTTTTAAAGCGCCTATACTTTCAATAGAAAATCTGTAGGCGCCATACAAATGGCATACTAACATACACACACCTTGCATCCTACAGCACATATATATGCCCTAACATACACACTCACGCAACAAGATATACAGGGAAAATAAACTTAGCAGAGTAAACACACCAACAAGAAATGCTCACACACACCAAAGATATACGTGTACCATAAAACTAATAATGGATACACTAAGCAGCTCTCACTGACAGCAACACCAAAAACAAAAATAAAATAATTATAATGGTGAATGCATGTTTAAAGGAATAGATGTGTCTTTAAAGACCACCGGAAACTATTGGCTCATTCAACATATCTGAGGGACTGTGGGAGTTTAATCCAAAGAAATGGTCCTTGGTATGAGACAGACAGTTCTCACAGTCGGAACGTGTAATAGTTTAATGTCTGCTGAGGAACGGAGCTGTCTTGAAGGTGTGTACACATGAAGAAGCTCAGAAAGATAGACAGGGCCAGTAGAAGTAGACAGACAGAACTTTGTATTGTACTCTGGATGTAATAAAGCAACTAATGGAGTGAACGCAGGATGGGTGTGATGTGGTATGACTTATTTGCCTTGACAACAAGCCATGCTGCTGAGTTCTGCACCCTCTGGAGTCGATCCAGAAGGTACTGAGGACAGCCACACAGGAGTGCATTGCCGTAATCGAGTCGGGACAAGACAAAGGAGCAGACCAGGGTTTTAGTGGCTTCTGGTGTGAGAATATGCCTGATGGAGCTAATGCAACGCAGTTCAATAAATGCAGATCTACAGGTATTCAAAACGTGTTGTTTTAGTGAGAGACTGCAATCAATGGTGCCGCCAAGATTTCTCACCTGAGCAGAAAAGCTAACTTCAGTGTCTAGGATTCAGTATTCATTGGTATTCCAATTCTTGAGTTATCAACATTATTAATGCTTGAATTCTACTATGATTACTTTAAACCGAAGTATCCTGACTGTCGTCTGTTATACACAGACACTGACTCTATGATTATAGATGTGCATACTGAAGACTTTTATGAAGGCATGAAAACAGAACTACATATGTATGACACGTCTGATTATCCTAAGGATCACCCGCTGTATAGCACACAAAACAAAAAAAGTGCCTGGGAAGTTTAAAGGCAAACTAAATGGAGTGTCTATAGTCGAGTACATTGGACTGAGATCAAAAATGTATTCTATACTGCACCAGAACCCTCGCGCTGGGACCATATGGCATTGAGGCGCGTCCCCTGGGTGGTGGATAGGGGGTCCCTCGTGAGAGGGGTGCACCGAATGAAATAAGGTGCCATGAACCAACATGGTCTAAGGGAAGGTGTCCCTGACAGAAAACCCCTGGTCCTCCTAGTAAGGGGGTTGGGCGTGGGGGTAGCTTCCCCACCCTGCAAAAAAGGAAATAGCTACAAAAATGCCGACGAAAAGACTAACAGTAATTCCTTTCCTGGAGGAGGAAGGTTCTTCTACCAGAAGACTTATGACGTCCTGTGGTGAAAGCCGGAAGTCTTTGGAAGCCACAGGACCGAGCCGCCTCTCTCTATCCAGGGACACAACCATGGGCACATGGAACGTCAAGACCATGTACCAGAGCGGCAAAGCCACCCAGACAGCAGCGGAAATGCAAAAGTACAACCTTTCCCTGCTAGGTATCAGTGAAGCCAGATGGACGCAGTCTGGCCAGAAAAGGCTGTTAAGTGGGGAGATGATTCTGTATTCAGGTCATGAAGAGGAGAATGCCTCCCCCCCCCATACAGAAGGAGTAGCATTCATGCTGTCACCAGTGGCACAGAGAGCGCTGATGGGCTGGGAACCTCTTGGGCCAAGAATTATCACAGCAGCCTTTAGAACCAAGAAAAAGCTCAAGCTGAACGTAATCCAGTGTTATGCGCCCACTAATGACAGTGACGAGGAAGAGAAACAAGTTCTACGACCGACTCCAGAGTGCCGTGGACAAATGTGCGGAGCGAGACATCACCATCGTCATGGGCGATTTTAATGCCAAAATAGGGGAGGACAACACCGGATACGAAGAGGTGATGGGGAGACAGGGACTAGGCTCGGAGATGAGTGAGAACGGGGAGAGGTTTGTAGACTTTTGTGCTCTAAACCAACTTGTCAACTTGTCATTGGAGGCAGCATCTTCCCAAACAGAAGAATACACAAAGCAACTTGGGTCTCAACCTGACCATACAACAGAGAACGTGCATTAGCAAGAAATTTAGAAGATCCCTTCAAGATGTTCGAGTGAGGAGGGGAGCAGATGTCGCCTCAGACCACCATCTGCTTACCGTAAGAATAAAGCTCAAGTTAAAGAAAAGCTGCACAGAGACAACAAGAAGACAGCGCTATAATGTAGGCCTCCTGAGAGAAACTGGAGTTAGAGAAGAGTTTAAACTGGTGCTGTCCAACCGGTATGATGAAGCTCTATGCTTGTGCATAGTGCTCACACAGTAGGATTAGTACGGTACGGTTTTTGTTAACGAGTAGGATTAGTACGGTACGGTTTTTGTTAACGGTTTGTTGCCGAAAGTCCGTGTGGCATTAGACACACGTGGAAATCTGTAAGACATGGTTAGCACGGGTCTTTGTAGTGAGTAATGTTTAGTGAGTTCTAGGCGGAAGCTGTGACTGTCAGAGGTCTGAATCGTTAGTGCGGGCTGTTTTGTTGTATGGAACGGTTGGTTCGAGTTAGCCCGCATTCCAAGACTCTGAAGCCTAGATTTCAGGTATGTTTCTATAAATGTAGTATTGATAGTTGTTTAGTTAAAGACAGTATGCGTGGTAAGATTAATGTGGTTGTATAGCGGTGTTCCGGTTTGGTTTAGTTATGTATGTTTAGAATTCGGTGAAGTAACCGGTGTTTTGTATACAGTTGTTTACCGAGATAGATGACTAAAGGAATATGAAGTGTGTATGTCTAAGCCGCTATGAAGATAGTACGTGGTTGGTTAAGCATAGTCTTTTCCAGGGTATAGAGTAATGTATAGCAAGAGTGTCAGTTAGGCTATAGTCTGTTTCAAGATAGTGACAGAGATGGGGGTGATACGAAAATAGTTTATGAAGCACGTGTGTGTGTGTGTGTGTGAATGAACGTGTGAGTTATTTGTATCAGCCAGGTTACGTGACGTTTCTCATTGATCCAATATGTTGTGTGTTTAGCAAGTGTTACGTTGGGACTTTTATTGTTTGTTCAGAGTTCTTGTAAGAGAGTGGAAGACAGACGCCGAGACGTCGAGTCGCAGGTGGGACCTACGTGAGGTCATCCCTCCAGCTCTTCTGAGAGAGAGTCTTTTGACTGGGAACCAAGATACCCCAAGTCCAAGCGAGAACTGAGTGGTACCGTACGAGAACCAGGACGTCCGTGCCCAAAGAGACAGGACGGCAATACCGCGTACGAGGAAGGACTTTCACGCCTAGACGTGAGAAGGACCAACGTAACCAGACAACAACATCAAACAGGTTGGAGGCAATGTGAGACTAAGACCTAGCCTGGCAAAGATACTGTGATACGTGTGTGGTGTCATAGAAGAATATTGTATATAGTTGATAGTCCTTTAAGTCTTTCTTTCCATTTATTGTGTATAAAGGTTACTTTAGAAAGGGAGCCCGTGTGTTTGTTTTACCGCATGAATGCGCCCGTCTGAGTCAGTGGCGGTGTATGCGTCTGTTGCGTGAGAGTCTGTACGTGCGACTGTGGGCAAGTCTGCGTGCGTTACACCGGTTTCAAGCGCTACAGGAGCTAGTAAATGAAGAGGAGGCGGTCACCACAGAGCAGCAGTGGAAGGCAGTTAGAGAGGCGCTGAACTCAACCTGCAAAGACACTGTAGGGTTCAGGAAACACCATCACAAGGACTGGCTGTCGGCACAGACCTTGAAGAAGATAGAAGTGAGGAAGCAGAAGAAAGCAGTTGTCAACAACAGTCGCACGAGAGCAGCCAAAGTAAGGGCACAGGAGGAATACTCGGAAGCCAACCGCGAGGTGAAGAGGAGTATCAGGGCAGACAAGAGGGCCTACACAGACAGCCTTGCAGCAGAGGCAGAAAAGGCAGCAGGCAGCGGCAACATGAAACAGCTCTACGACATTACCAGAAGATTGTCGGGCAAGTATGGCCATACAGAAAGACCAGTAAAAGACAAAGAAGGCAAGCCTATTGCAGACAGAGCAGACCAACTCGACAGATGGGCCGAGTATTTTGAAGAGTTACTGAACAGACCCAGCCCACCCGACCCCCCAGACATCCAGCCGGCAGAGACCGACCTACCCATCAGCTGTGACAGACCCAGCCGGAAAGAGATCAGAAGAGCAGTAGCATTTTTGAAGAACGGCAAAGCAGCAGGGCCAGATGGCATCCCAGCGGAGTCTCTGAAAGCAGACCTAGAGACAACAGTGGAGATGCTGTAACCACTGTTTGGAAAGATCTGGGAAGAGGAGGTGATGCCGGCTGACTGGAAGGAGGGGTACCTAATCAAGCTTCCCAAGAAAGGCGACCTCAGCAAGTGTTCCAACTACAGAGGAATCACCTTGCTGTCAGTACCAGGAAAGGTCTTCAACAGGATCATCCTAGAGAGAATGAGGAGCTCCGTTGACCCCCAGCTGAGAGACCAGCAAGCAGGATTCAGGAAGAACCGATCATGTACAGACCAGATCGCCACTCTCTGCATCATCGTGGAACAGTCTCTGGAGTGGAGCTCCCCGCTGTACGTCAACTTTGTGGATTATGAGAAAGCATTTGACAGCGTGGACCAAGAGACACTACGGTGTACCCACAAAGCTCGTCCGCCTGATCAAGAGCAGCTACGATGGCATGACATGTCGCGTGATCCACGAAGGGCAGTTCACCAGGAAGCTCCAGGTCAAAACTGGTGTCAGGCAGGGGTGTCTGCTGTCTCCGTTCCTCTTCCTACTGGCCATAGACTGGGTCATGAAGATGACCACAGAGCACAGACGAAGTGGAATACAGTGGACACTGTGGACACAGCTTGACGACCTCGATTTTGCAGACGACTTGGCATTACTGTCCCACACTCATCAACAAATGCAGGACAAGACCACAAGGCTTGCTGACATCTCGTCCCAAGTGGGCCTCACCATTTACAAACAGAAAACAAAGACAATGAGGCTGAACGCAACCAGAGAAGAACCAGTCTTGCTTGCTGGCACCCCGTTGGAGGAGGTGGAGTCCTTCACCTATCTCGGGAGCATCATAGACAAAAAAGGCAGCACTGATGCAGATGTCAGAGCACGAATCGGTAAAGTCGGAGCAGCCTTTCTCCAGTTGAAAAAAGTGTGGAGTTCCAGAGAGCTGTCACAACACACCAAAGTCCGGATTTTCAATGTAAAAGCAGTTCTCCTATATGGAGCAGAGACTTGGAGATTGACAAAAACCACAGTCAACAGAGTACAGACCGTTATGAACAGTTGCCTTAGAAGAATTTTGAAAATCCACTGGCCAGAGAAGATCAGCAACATCAGACTCTGGGAGAGAACAGAGCAGATAACAGCAGAGAATGAAATTGGGCAAAGATAGGGATGGATCGGTCACAGTCTGAGAAAGCCAGCTTCCAGTATCACTAGGCAACCATTGTCATGGAACCCCCAGGGAAAGAGGAAAAGAGGTAGGCCGAGAAACTCCTGGCGTCGAGTCCTCCAAGCAGACATCAAGAGACTGGAAACCACCTGGAGTAGAATTGAAGGAGAAGCACAGGACAGGAGTTGCTGGAGGTCTCTCGTTGACGGCCTATACCCGGGTAGGGGTGACAGGCGTAAGTAAGTAAGTAACTGCACCAGAAGGGAAGTCGGTCAAACGCCAAAGGAATTAAAAAAAAAAAAAAAACAGCGATAAAAAAAATATAGACATCCAACATGAACATTACAAGCAAATATTCTCTCTCTTGGCTTGACTTCGCGAACGAAGATTTTATAGGAGTTGCCCACGACGTCTGCAGGCTTGTTCGTGGCTGCGGAGGCCAATCCGGGACAGGCAGGTTCGACCCCAGTGGCTGCAGGGGGAGGTATGGCCAGGGTTCTGAGTTGCGGCATCTCTGTTTTTTTCTCCTGAGCCGCTTGTCCTTAAGGCTAGCTCTGCGAGAGTCCTCAAAGGAGACAGCTGCCTTGTAAATAGTGGATCGCCAGGTGTCATGGTCCACAGCAAGCGAAGACCACTGGTGGTGGTCGATTTGGCAGGCACTAAGTGACTTCTTGAGACAGTCTTTGTATCTTTTCTTTGGCGCCCTTCTGTCACGGTGTCCAGTAGCAAGCTCGCCGAACAGGGTGATCTTTGGTAGGCGATGATCCTCCATCCTGGAGACATGCCCCACCCAGCGGAGCTGTGTCCGCAGCAGCAAAGCCTCGATGCTCACAGTTTCAGCCTGTTCAAAGGACCTCGACGTTCGTGACATAGTCACTCCAGTGAATGCCCAGGATGATGCGCAGGCAGCGCTGGTGGAAGCGTTCGAGGAGTCGTAGTTGGCTGCGGTAGAGGGCCCAGGACTCAGAACCATACAGCAGGGTGGCGAGGACCACAGCTCTGTACACGCTGATCTTGGTGCCTGTTTTCAGCTGTTGATTGTGCCACACCCGCTCGAAAAGTCACCCGAAAGCGCTGTTCGCTTTTGCCAGCCTGCTGTCAAGCTCCTTGTCCAGATTCGCGTCCGACGTGATAATGCAGCCAAGGTAAGTAAACTGGTGCACTGACTTTAGTTCAGACTCGCCAATGGTGATGTGAGGAGGGCGATACACTGTCTTGGGTGCCGGCTGATGGAGGACCTCTGTCTTTTTCAGACTGACCTCGAGTCCAAAGAGCTGGGCAGCGTCTGCGAAGCAGGACGTGATGCGGTGCAGGGCTCTGTGTGTGCAACGAGGGCAGCGTCATCAGCAAAAAGCAGCTCATGAATCAGTTGGTCTAGGGTTTTCGTGTGGGCCTGCAGTTGTCTAAGGTTGAACAGGCTGCCATCGAGACGATACCTGATGTACACTGCATCGTCATCATCGAGGTCTACTGTGGCCTGCTTCAACATCATGCTAAAAAAGCTCCACCACGCAGGCTTTAGGAAACGCTCAAAACCATTCCCTATTCTCAACGGCGTAAAGCAGGGCTGCGTGCTGGCACCGACCCTCTTCACCATCTTTTTTAGCATGATGTTGAAGCAGGCCACAGTGGACCTCGATGATGACAAGCAAGTATTAGATGGAGAACTAATGCCTGATTATCCAAACAAGACACTGAGATCAAATAGACACAATCTTGAAATGATCCAAACACATAAAAAGTCACTTGCAGTAGGGGACACAAAACAAGTGTTTCACACTAAGGAAAATGCTTATGCACCTGGGTATTACAGGCTTAAGTTATCTGAAGAAATAGCTGATGAACTAATTGATGAGTTAGTTACTGAAATGACCCAAATGGTTAAAAATGAGTAACAGTGTCTGGGGGAATAATCTGTAATTCTTCTCTGACAAATGCCCTCTGTGGTTCAGGCTCATAAATAAATCGATGGGTTACCTCCAGGGCCGGGGACTATTTGTTTATATTGTGGACAGACAAATTGGATCAGTTGCTCTGCGTCCAACGTCATTTTCGGCCCCTCCAGGTTGATATAGATATCTTACCTGTTTTGCAAACAAGTTTGTGTCTGGCGGTGTTGTTGTTTTTATCTCTGACCCTGACGCCAGCGGTCCTGACGGTATTGATTTTAGTTTAATAGAATTGGTGGGTTTAGGGAGGCCCTCCTTATTCATTGCTTTTATCACAGATGGTAATCTTTTTACCCACTCAGTGCCCCACCCGGGTCTGCCCTGGGGGACTTGGGTGGGGTTAGGTATTTTTTAGTTCCCAGGGTCACCCTGGTCAACCCCACAGGGTGGGTTTTTCTCTCTATTCTGGGGCATGTGTTTCTGTCTACCCTTTGTCCATTCACCTGTATTTGCCTTTTTAAAACTCTCCCTACTGTCTGCACTGCCTGTAGCTCTTGATATTGGATGTGTGTTGCTAAATGGTCTTAGCTTTATTTATGCCCCATGTTGTAGGTTTATTTAATGTATTTGACCGGCTGGCGACATACATTCAATTTTCTGTTTAGTTTTTTTTTTTTTCACAAGCAGTGCAGGCACGTCCTGAGAAAGCCTTGTTGCTGTCGGGACGTTAAGCAATGTACAATCAATCAATCAATACCCACTCAGTGTTATGTGCGTCACGCATGAGTTCCTTAGAATACTGATAGCTGAAAAGTCTCTCTGATAATTGTTTGTTAAAGTTTTCAACAATTGCCTGTGATCTGTGCATGCTAGGTATCCCTGTCTAACCAGTACACCATGCTTTGCAAATAATTGATTAACTGCAGCCTTGCATTCAGATCCCTCATTGACTTGCACAAGCCTGGGGAATTTTAAAGGGCCTCGACTATATATTTTTGTTAAAGCAGACGCAACCATACTAGCATTTTTGTCAGTTATAGGTTCAGCATCTTTGTACCTTGAAGCAATGTCAATGACAGTCAGTGCATATTTGTATCACTTCTTTCTTATTGTATCGTGTGGGAAGAACATGAGGTCCATTTGATGGGTGTCATTTGGTGTGACATTTTCAAAATGAGGTCTTGATATTCTTTTTGGTGCAGGAAGATATATTTGCCAAATTGCCTGTCTCTGTAGCCAGTGTTTTATTTGGTCAAGTGTGACATCATTACCCACAGCGGCATGTAATTTTTGTATTGCGGTTTTTCCTTTCCAGTAGCCAACAGGAGAGTAATATATTTTCGATAGCTTAGTCCCGGCATCTGCTTCACTCATTTTTCTAGCAATAAAAACTCCTGTAAAATATACAAATGTCATTCCCACTAAAACAAAGATTATCTCCCCGTTTCTTTGTTGTGGACTGGGTTGACAGTAGTCGCTAAGTTTTGGTCGTGGGGTGGACATGTCTTCACCAGTAACAAGAAAATATTGTTTGTTTGCATCATCGACATTAAAAAATGTATGCTGTGCGTGACCTTCTAGTCTGAGTTTTTCATTGATAAAATCAATTTTCTCTATTCTTTGCTTCTCATACTCTTGTTGGGCTTGTGCTATTTTTTCAGACGCCTCATTGTTGTGATGTCTCATTTCTTCTGCAGATTCCTCTCTACTTACTTTTGAAAAGAGATAATTTGAGCCACTGAAAGCAAGTGTGTTGACAACGGCCCCTCCCACGATAACAGCTAAAGTTGCCATATTCTTTTTTATTTACATAGAAACAGGAATAATTCCTTGCTTGATGAGAAAGTCTTTTGTGGCAATTGACGCTGTGACAACAGCAATTAACTTAGCCATATCTTCAAAGTCTAATCTACTCAAGTTTGCCGATTTCATTTTGAGAAGACTTTTTCCCAGCATAGAGTAAGCAATGGCTAGTCCACTTATTATGGCAGAGTGATAGACAAGGTTCATTAAGTTTTTTGTTTCGCTCATTTTCTAATGCAATAAAAATTAAAATAATAAATTTATTCACTGCATGTAAAATGAGTCAACGGCTTTGGGTGTTGCTAGTAATGTGGTGACTTTTGGTTTTGATGAAAGAGTGTCCGATTTTTTGGACACTGTTCGAGTTTGTGGTTTGTATTTTTTTCCATAGCCTGTAGCCTACGTAACCAAATCCAACAACAAATCTGCCAACTATATATTTTGTTGTTTTGGGTTTAGACTCCGTTGATAGTCTCTCACTTTGATGAGGGGGGGGGGGGGAATGGTGTTGGTATTGACGGTAATGACACTGGTGTCGGGGTCGGCGCTGGGAGTCCTGACGTTCTTGACGATGGGTCAGTTACATGAGCCTTTTCTGTTAACGCCTGAAGGTCTAATTTTTTGGTCTGTTCCATTTGGCTAATCTTTTTCCCACCTGAATTCTGCCTGGGCTTTTAGCCTTGGTCACAGTTTGAATCTGAGTCGAAACAGGGTTTGGTTGTGGGGTCGTCTGGTTCTGGTCCATTCGGTCCATCATTTTCTTTTTCTAGAAAATTTAATTTCGAAAAAGCAATATGACTCCCAGTAACAAGCAAAGTTACCACAGGTGCAAGGTAACTGCCAAACTTGTAATACATGATGCATGCTAATTTGCCAATTGAACTTGAAACAATATGATTTGATTCCAAATCGATACTTAATCTGTCAGTATCTACTTTGAAAAAGTCACTAACAGCCTTTGTATAAAGAGACACGAGAGACCAACTCAGATCACGAGTCATTAGTGAAGTGATGTGATTTTCATATTTGGAGTGTAGCCTGATGATCTCTTCTCCGCTAAGGGATTCAATATCATCTGTGGAATAACATTTTCCGAGATAAGCTTTTGATTTGCCTGAAACAACTACAGACAGAAGACGCTGCTTTTTAGAGTCTAACTGTTTGATCTCCACAGTGCTGATATCACTTAGGAGTAGTAATTTGTCCCGATTCATTTTATAATAAAAAATATTAATTTTTCAAACTATAATTAAACTCATAAAATACGCATTTAGTGTAAATTTCCACAATACCCGTAAGTGCTCTTTGGCTAGGCAAGTGGATGCTGATTTGTCACGAACATTTCAGTATGTTCAGACTTACATCTTTGATAGGCTAATTAGCTCAGGTGCTAATTTTGCTTTAGTCGTCAATGGCATTGATTTTGGAAATCTTTATTTTAACGAGTAAAATAAAGGGGATTTGGGATATTATGAACGATGCGATCATTATGAGCGATGTTAGCGAAAAATAGTTAATTAAGGTAGTTTAATTAAGATAATTAAAGACAAAAGTAGTTGGCCAACTATTCTCTATTCTTATATCTCTCCTGTATATAGTGCAGTATGACCGCTGATTTACGTGCACTGACTTTAGTACGTTTCAACCCCTGGCCAGTCTGGAGTGCACGCAAATATCTTTAAAAATAGACCTGATGACAAATTTATTGCTCAATATCGATCATGGTCATTTTATTTTGAAATCATCAGGGTGTTTTGAGATGGCGGGCCGGTGGCGGGTCAACGATAGGTCATTGCTAAAATTGCCGTAACTTTGAGATCCGGTTTTTTTTTTTTTTGTATTCTCCTATTGTTTATCTCTGTCTCTGCGAGACACCCGAACTACCCCTTGCCCATAATTAGGTTCGGTGAACCCTCCGAGACAAGATAGGCGAGACCCCCGAGACCTGTCTCGGCGTGTCTCGGGCCGACCTTTTGTCTTGCCGATCACGCGCAGCAAACCTGCCCGAGACACTCTGAAAAAGTGAACACTCTTTACTGCCGGAGGAAAGATTTTCATTCAACATGGCGAACCAGCAAGAATCCGTAGTCGGCATTGATTTATCTGAAGAAGATTGCGTACGGTCTTTGTTGAAATTTGGGAGACTTTTCCCATGTTGTGGGATCCAAGGAACCCCCAGTTCAAGAACAAACGAGCCAAGGCCAGGGCACTCTGTAAAGATGTGTTTGACATCGCACACTACATGATGCAATGGCCTGTTTATCGGCCGGCCGTATACACTTGAGCGACACAAGTCAGTCTGAATTTTTAGTATGTCTAGTTCATGTGTGTTTCGAGGACGTTTTGCTTTGAATTGCCGGTACTCTTCATCGTCAGCGGACCAAACCGTGGAGATGAAAATTTAGTGTAAAGCCAAACTATTCTGCATCTTCTTCTAATACACGAGTGGACGCCATTGTTGCTGATAAACTTCCGTCTGGTTCGGCGCGGCTACTGAAAAATAGATCCAATTAAGAAACGAAAAGAGTTCGCCGTGACCGCCCGATCTTCTGTTTCGTCTCGGCTGGTCTCGGGGAGACCCAATTCAGAAAGAAACCGCATTTTGACCGAACGACGAACCTCGGTTCGCCGAGACATCGTCTTGCTCAATTAAGGCAGCCCTTAATCTTAACTGGGATGTACCCCACCCGGGTCTGCCCTGGGGGACATGGGTGGGGTTAGGTATTTTTTAGTTCCCAGGGTCACCCTGGTCAGCCCCACAGGGTGGGTTTTTCTCTATTCTGGGGCATGTGTTTCTGTCTACCCTTTGTCCATTCACCTGTATTTGCCTTTTTAAAACTCTCCCTACTGTCTGCACTGCCTGTAGCTCTTGATATTGGATGTGTGTTGCTAAATGGTCTTAGCTTTATTTAGGCCTCATGTGTTAGGTTTATTTAATGTATTTGACCGGCTGGTGACATACATTCAATGTTCTGTTTAGTTTTTTTTTTTCACAAGCAGTGCAGGCACGTCCTGAGAAAGCCTTGTTGCTGTCGGGACGTTAAGCAATGTACAATCAATTAACTGGGATGCCTCTTGTATTTTGGTGGTGTTCACCGTGTTCCGGCAATGAAGGGATTAACCCACTGACCTTTGCACAAGGGCATCTGCTTGTTGTCGGCGCACTGTGTACAGCTTCCGTTGATGTGGCTACAGACGCCACCGGATGCACAATTTCCGCACGTTTCCCCGCAGTTCTGGCCGTACTTTCCGGAAATACACGCTGTCAACAGGAAAACGGGGTGTCACTGTACCAGTCTGTTTAGCTGGACCTTTGCGAGTCGGCAGCGGTGTTAGTCGGATGATCCCTGCAGGAATCATCGCGACTAAAACCGCTGCCGACACCCAAAGGGTTAACCCATTCAGCTCTAACGCACTACAGCTGGAGATGGGTCGACCATGATAATTCAAGGGTAGTGCCAGATTAGCTTGGTGCCTTTCGGCGCCAAGCTAATCTGACACTACCCTTGAATTATCATGGTCGATCAATCTCCTGCAACAGGTCGTTAAATTACGCCTCCAAAATTTGGGAAATACGTGCGTCGGGCTGAATGAGTTAATCAAAGTACGGGGTTATTATTGTTTTGTTGGCTTTTTTCTTCTTCAAGACAGATACTGACATGCATTCTGATACACGTACTAGACTTAATGCACAATTGTAAAATTTGATATTAAAATCTTGTAGGGACGTTTCGACTTGAATTGTTTTGAAAGAAAAAGAAAACATTTAAAGCTGATTTGTCTCCTCGTACACATATGCGTAAAATGATGATTTTGTTTACAGAAGATGATTTACTTTCATAGAAGTGGCAATACACCAGCACAGAGAGGAAAGCGCATTTCCACTGACTGAGGACAGAAACACCAATTAAGGTGGTAGCACTCTAATTTCAAATTCATGTAAAAGCTTAGGAATAACTGCTTAGGTCTCCTAGGGTCCCAGTCCTTTACTAGACACAATGCCTACCTGACCCCGCCCAAGCTCGCCTAACGCTCGTTATTACAGTTTGAAGAAGGTAAGCATAGATTCTTTTGTTTGTTATTGTTTTGTTTTGACAAAATATTCTCTATTGTCTGCATCCATTAAACATAGTGCGTGCTTGAAGGGTTATAAACAGCCACGAGTTTGGAAAGCTAAAGGACCGCCATTTTTGCACCGAACAGTCAAACTTAAATTGAACTGCGCCGACAGGTTATGATTATACACCGTCACACAAAATGCAGCCTCATGCCATAACATTTGTTCTTCAAAATCTTTTACGGTAACTAGCACCGCCGGTGAACAAAAATCCATGCTTGATAATGCTTTTTTCATAGATTTGAAATTTGAGTGCTATCACCCTAAGTAGCAGACAGAAGGATCGATACAAGGACGCAGAGTGAGACACAAGTCACATACATACACATAAACGCACTCAAAATCTGACACACGACATGTTTCAAATTGACAGAGTTGAAAGGTTACCATTTCGGATGCAGGGGAACAACTTCTTCCATTGATTACCATTACCATAATTGTTTTTCGGCAGGACAACTCCTTCGTCTCAAACGAGTGGTCCCCCCGCACCAACATGGTTTACACCCAGTGTTTCACAGTGTTACCCCTGCACCAAAAATAGTTAAGTTGGAATCCACTATCTATCTCCATCTTGGTCGTGTGAGGGTTCTTCCTTTGCCGCAGTGTTTTACACTTACGTGACTTGCAAGTTGGAGTCTGGTATCCTGGTTTGCACGTGCATGTTCCATCGGCCTTGTTGCACACCTGCCCGTCCGCACACTGTCCACATGTATTGGCGCAGTTCTGTCCGTAGTTCCCGTCATCACACGCTGAACGAGCATTGCAGCAAAATAATTACTAATAATTACAAAATAATGTAATATGTAGATTAACCAGTTTACCAGTGACACAAGACAAGACATGGAGCCACCTGACATTTCAAGGGTGGTTCCGGAGTAGCTTGGCGCCTGCAGGCATCACCCTTTCACTATCATGGTCGATCTGTCTTTATGTCTGTAGTGTAGTCCTCATATGACAAGACTAGGTCTCACTTGGAATAGGCTGCGGTCATTTAGCCCGGATGCATTACAGCAGTAACTGAATCGACCATGAGAATTCAAAGGTAGTGCCAGATTAGCAGATTAGCTTGGCGCCCCGCCGATTCCACTCCCGCCAGCCCCCCCCCCCCCTCCCCACAGACTCCCCCCCTCCCCACAGACTCCCCCCACCATCCACACACACCACTCCCCGTCCCCTTTCTTGCCAGCACACACACATTGATATTCACGGGCTGACTGGAGCCGATTGTATATTGTCAGTACAGTTTATACGATGGACCCGCGGTTGTCAAAACACCATCGCCAGAACTATGATTGTATCCATGCCGTCCTTAACCCTTTTAACCCAACGCCCTACAACAGGAGATGGACTGACCATTATAATTCAAAGGTAGCGCCAGATGAGCCTGGCGCATCCAGGTGCCAAGTTCATCTGGCACAACCCTTGAATTATCATGGTCGAGCCATCTCCTACAGCTGGTACAAAGTGGCCAGGTAACACCTCCAAAAATTTGGGAAAATGTGTCCGTGGGGTTAAATGTGTTAAGTTTGTTGTAAAAAAACTCTAGCGTGAACACCGTATTTGAATAATTGTATGCATACCTTCTGTACATTTTGTAGGTTTATATCCCGGATTACACCTGCAAGTTCCGGCCATATGGTTACAGATGTCGCGACAGTTAGGACTGCAAGTATTGGAACAATTCACTCCCCACTTTCCTCCAAGACAAGCTGGCGTGGCAGAAAAGACAAAGAATAAAGGTCCTCTGATGCGAAGGTTCTCGGACCGATGTCGGCCGCAGTGGGCCGCGGGCCCACTGCTGCCGACGTCGGCCCGAGGGTCCTTTGCTTACTGGGCCGTATGACCATGAGTGAGATTACATAATAATAATCATTTTCACAATCATGAAAATAGCAAAGAAGTACCCAACGGAGAAAGAAACACGCTTAGAAAAGACGGGTACAACCCGTCTTTTCTAAGCGTGTTTCTTTCTCCGTTGGGTACTTCTTTGCATGTTACACGCTTGGCAGTCACCTTTTTGGTCTGAATGAAAATAGCAATAATAATACCGGTCCATATATAGGCACTTGGACCTCGTTCTTTGAGTCGGCTTAATGCGCGAACTGAACCCAGCACTCATGCTCACGCGAAACACATGCATTCACTCTGAACACAGTCATGCGACATCAGTGTCAAACACAAGGCTGTTGAACCAGTTGAGAAGAAATAAACCGACGGTTCGCCCAAATTATCTGTGACACTTACGAGAGGAGAAACGTCCAACGCAGGAACTGTGGCAGGAACCTTGTCAAAGGAACAAAGTGTCAGGGAAGCTGGGTGGCTCGGTGGTAGAGTGTTGGTCTCTAGACCCTATTTGGTGCCCCGTCTTGGAAATCACTTTCGTGGTGGACAAAAGACTTTAAGCCCTAAACTTTTAACGTTTTCCAGTATGTGCCAACCAACTGTCTCTCTACATTGTAGCGAAATTTCTGCCTGTGGCTACAAGTAGCTTTGAATCAAAGCAGCTAGCACTATGACAGGCAGATACTAACTATTGCAAATTACGTGCTATGCTTAGCCCTGAGCCAGCCACTAAGTATGGTGTTTCGCTACAGCGGAGTACCTTGCTTAGTGGCTGCCTCAGGACTAAGCTCGCCCATGCAACCGGCCACTGGTGTCGAGCCTCGCACCTCAAGCACTGGCGGCGGGTGTTCTACCGCTGCGGCACGGGCCGCCCCATCTACATTATCTCTAGAACAAACTGTGGGCGATGGGACAGCCTGTTTGCACCGGCCAATGTCTGGTTGGACTGGCGTCATGGACGACGATGATTATGAGGACGATTACGGTGATAATAACGACAATGATGACAATGGCGACTAGGACAATGATGAAGGTATGACAATATTCTCAATGTGTATGTACCAGTTTGACATAAGGGTAGAAGATACCCTGCTCGGCAAGCTGGGCAGTTTCCTGTTACTTTATTACACGCTGAAGAACCGTCACAATTTCCGCAGGTCTGATCGCAGTTCTGCCCGTACCTTCCATCGTCACATGCTGAATAAATCGTGTACAATGAGAACGACAGTGTTCAGAGACACCTTTTAACCCATTTAACGCCAAGGCCGAATATCCCAAATTTTGGAGGCGTCACCTAAAGGCTAAGTACCAGTTGCAGGAGGTGGATCGACCATGCTAATTGAAAGGTAGTGCCAGATCAGCTCGGCGCCTGAAGGCGCCAAGCTGATTTGGCACTACCTTTCAATTAGCATGGTCGATCCACCTCTGGCTGTAGCGCTTCGGGGCTAAATGGGTTAAAATTTCTGTAAGAAAAGATAGTAAACGTCCAAAGCTATGAACCTAAACTTATTTTCTGTTACCTTAAAATTATCTATAGCTTATCTAGTCTTATCACAAGGGGAGGAAACCGAAGTTATGCAAGAGTTGTGCCCCTGACTCGAAGCGTCAGGACTCAATAGGATGTATTCTATTGACGCTCCGAGTCAGGGGAACAATTCTTGCCCCAACTTCGGTTTTCTCCCCATGTGGTCTCATCTCTTCTTACAGCCCATCGTATACCGCGCAATAAGTGACTACGGCGTTTCCCTGAGAAACACTATAGTCGCTTATTATGCGGCATACTTCGCTCTTAAATTATCTATATAAATGCAAAAATTAATGTGCTATTTATCTGGTTAATGATGGTAGACAATCTAAAAACTCAGTCAAAAATGAGCCCTCAATTTATCAATCACACAACCTATGAAGCGAAAAAAAAAAAACTGTGCTGTATGTGTGTACATTTGTTGTTGCTGTTGTTGTTGCTGTTGCTGCTGTGTCAGACTAAACAGGTGACTGCCAAGCGCCGTTGTATAATGCAGAGAACAACCCAACGAAGAAAGAAGCACGCTTACTGTCAGGCTTTTCTAAGCGTGCTTCTTTCTTTGTTGGGTTATTCTCTGTTGCTGCTGTAGTTGTTGTTGTCAGTCGTCGTCGTCGTTATCGTTTGTTACTGGGTTTTCTGTATGTCTTTGATTTTTTATTGTTTCTCAGTCTTACCGGCGGTACATAACGTTGCGGGTTTGTATCCCGGATTACAAATGCAGGTTCCGTCCGCCTTGTTGCAAATATTCGCACAGTTGGGACTGCAGGTGGACGCACAGGTCTGACCCCACCGCCCATCCGCACACGCTGTAGTGCCAAGAAAGAAAAATCTATACATTTTGTTACAAGATGGAATGAACCATAGCCGACGAAGTCTCTCCTATATGAGTAGGTAGGTACACTCAATTCTTTTGTTCTAGTGAAGCTGCCACTCACCAAACAAATGCACCACTCGAAAGTACATTTTCAAAGAAGTGCACATGCACTGAAAAAAATCAGGACTTTATGTTGATTGGCCGGCTTCCGAGATATGTGCATTTGGGACTTCAGTCCGATTGCTATCCGGCGATGTCGGATAGACGCTACACGCATTCTCGTCATCCCCCAACTGAAATCGCTACAAAAAATCACCATCTAAAGTGTGACATCGGCTATACAAAAAAGTGTGTCGTGCCGAAGTGTTCAGTGTGTTTGGTGCCTTGTCATGTATCATCCATCGTGACATCTACCAGTGCCATCCAGTTTTATCGGACAAGAAAGACAAACGCCGGCAGCAGCAGTACGGCGCTATGGCGGCGGAACACGTGCCACCGGTGTATCAAAGCGCAGCTACTGCCGGCTGCGGACGATAAAGACTATACAGTTTTTGAAATCTGCTCGGCAGCAGAAAACTCAGACCGCTTCAACAACGTAGACGCGGAAGCCAAAGACTGGGAAATCAGTCTGTGGAGGGTATACCCCAAAAACTGACATGGACGCACGACTGCGTGGCCTCCTAACCAAGGGCATAGTGTCAGTTGAGGGGTCGGCTTGTGAGCCCAATTGACAAAAACCCCTATATGGACGCGCAAGGAGAGCGAGAAATCCCAGCCATACGTCTCACCATTACTTGAGAAATATTCCTCTTTCTTTTTCGAACGAGGAAATACTACAGTATCGAAAAACAAACTCGGTCAAGAATCATGGACGAGAGGGCCCGAGATGAGAATGGGAAGCTGTCCCATTGGAACTGAAAACGGGGCATAGGTTCATCTACATAGATGTGCCTGCAACCCCTCTCCCCAGATCACTAAAAATGGGGAATTTTACAGCTACCGTATTCCACAACTAACAGAAAACGGTCATCTGTTCTAAATGCCTGTCTGCAGGTCACCACAACAGAGCACTTGAGAGCACTTGCTCTGCTCGGCCGGTCAGGTGTACAGTTATATCCTGAACCGCTCGGAGATTACTCTGAACTGAGGTAGTCGCTACAGCTCCAAAAACACATGGCCCCACGAGCTCCTTAGCATCCGCGTTATCGCGGAATTGTTTATATTACAGCGGACGGCAGACGCAGCCCGCGTCCCCGTTAGTCCCTTCCTTTTTACATCTTTTGTCTCCTTGACTGCGTGCGCAAAATAAGGTGAACTTGTGTGAAATCATTGAAAATTCGCAGCAACTTCATTTTAAAAAAATGAACTTTAGAATTTTTTAGTGCGTGTACGGGTTACCGCATTATTTTGGAAACAATAGGCGCACAGGCCTCTTTTCGTGTTTGTCCTTGCTAAACTACAACATTCTCAGACAGAGAAAGAGAGATGAAATGAAACTTTATTAAGAGAGAGAGAAAACAACAGCCTAGTGATAAAGTGTAAAAATGGTTATAACTAAATAGTGTATACACGGCCAAGTGAAGACACAGTCGTACTATCCGTGAACTGAAAAACTCGAAAAGCTTTTGGTCAGGGAGTCGCAGGAGCAAAAAAGGAGGGGAGGAAATACGGTCGCGGCTGGTTTGATATGTGCCAGATATCTCTCACGACAGCTTGATGATAACTGACTCGCACTCATACTTGCCGGAATTCAGGGACCTTTTTTTCTCTGTCGGTTGAGTTATAGACTGTGTAAGCAATGCTTTGGTGAGGGCGGCCATAAGGCGGGTGCCAGCGAGTGTGAACTCGCTGCATCCATACCTCCACCCTCCTCATCGGACGAAAGAAAGAAGCAAATCACGCTAAGCTTCAACCCGCGCGAGTCGCGCCAGCCTGCCCGCGGTGCCAGCACTGCCAGCGAGTCTGCTCGCAGCAGGTCTCTGACACCGGCGCAGTTGACGAAACGTGCGCGGCCCCCCCCCCCCCCCCCCCCCCCCCTCCGTGCAGCGCTCGCCGCGATCTGCCGGACTAAAGAAAAACGTGCGAGTGAACAACTGTGACACGGCCCCACTCAAGGAGAACGCAAACCCCAACTCTGACCCCTGTGGAGAGAGAAACCATATGGATGATGACAAATTGACCCTAAATACCTGAACCGGGCGTTACCTCGTCCTCCTGCTCTAATGACGGACTTCTTACGGTCACGAACTATGATTCCTTCCTCTCGATATGGCTGAAGTACGTTGTGTGACTCTGAATGTACGCGGACTCAAAAACAAGCAAAAACTGACGCAATAGCATTTTCAGACTGCTAAAAAAAGAAAAATACGACGTAATTGCTCTACAAGAATGTCACGTCTCCTGTTACACTATAAGTGTATACGACCAATATCACGGTCGGGTAATTTTATAATTTCCCTTGATATGAAAATAACGAGGGGATAATTAGTACCACGGGCTCACGTGGAGTTGACAAGTGGCCGGCCCTACTAAGCTGGGACTAATGAATAAATAATGAGCCCTCGTTAGTAGTGAGGAACACAGACTCCTGCTGACAAAGAATAATTATGAGAGTCAGTAATGGGTTACTGGTCAGCTAAGATCAGAGGACGCTGGCCACCATAATAGATGTGGAATAATTAGGAGAGACAGTAATGGGTCCCTGGTCAGCTAAGATCAGAGGACGCTGGCCACCATAATAGATGTGGAATAATTAGGAGAGACAGTAATGGGTCCCTGGTCAGCTAAGATCAGAGGACGCTGGCCACCATAATAGATGTGGAATAATTAGGAGAGACAGTAATGGGTTCATTTGATAGCTAGGATCAGAGGACGCTGGCCACCATAATAGATGTGGAATAATTAGGAGAGACAGTAATGAGTTCCTTTGATAGCTAGGATCAGAGGACGCTGACCAGCATAATAGATGTGGAATAATTATGAGAGACAGTAATGGGTCCCTGGTCAGCTAGGATCAGAGGGCGCTATCCACCAGAGCAGATGGGGGATAGATTATGGGCGACAGTAATAGCTCCTTTGACAGATAGGGTCAGGGGACGCTGGCCACCATGATAGATGTGGAATAATATGGGTGACAGTAATAGCCCCTTTGACTGGTTGAGACAAAGGG
>BTPG01000003.1:155907405-155926107 GCA_036245525.1 Semisulcospira habei
TTGTGGCCCTCCTCCGTCTTAGGCTCCGACATGGACGATTCTTAATGAGCTTGGGGTCAAAAGGTCGCGTGCGCGAAAACGAGGCTATCTGGGGCTGGACTCGCGACAGCAACATGGCGAGTGAAAGCGCAGAACGTCGAGGCCTTAGAATTATGCCGTATTTTGAGCATTAGCAAATATCTGACCACATATAAAAATCACTCCCCTGTAAACCAATCACAACCATTTGCATTGAAGCTTGATTGAATTGTGTTCAAAGAAACTTGTCAGCTTAATGAGCATTCAGAAGATGGTGCGGGTTTTATGATTTTCGTCGGCTACACATTTGAGATATATGAGTGTTTTGTCAAAGCTTACACGACGGAACTTGTAACATACTGAGTGCACATTTTTTTTTCCAAACATTTGACAGCACATTGGCATTGTTGGAGGGTCATCTCGGTTATATTTTATGAATTTAGGCCAGGGAAAAAAAACACAGAGTTCAATTATCGGTTGTGGACCTACTTAGTGTTGTCCCATGCTGCCCCCCCCCCCCCCCCCCAATGTTTCCAGTTTGGTGAATTCAAGCATGTGTACGTCAGGTAGATAATTAAGCTAGCGGGTTAACACTATCTAAAAGTGTTTGTCCTCTCTTAACCATTTCGCAGTTGGTAGCAATTTCAGAAGTGTTTTTCACAGGCATCATTTCAACCAAATCGCTGCTGACAGTTAAAGGGTTAAAATTGTTGAAGTCAGAAGACTGCAGCAGAATCAGTAAAATGTATGACATCCATCACTCTGTGTGTGTGTGTGTGTGTGTGTGTGTGTGTGTGTGTGTGTGTGTGTGTAAGTGTGTGTGTGTGTGTGTGTGTGTGTAAGTGTGTGTGAGTGTGTGTGTGTGTGTGAGTGTGTGTGTGAGTGCGGCAGCACTGCTCAATCATCTAAAGGGACATTTGAAGGGTAGTGCCATGGTATTTTCATGTGTTAAACTGATCAGACAATACCCTTAAGCTATCACAGCTGATCCCCTGTTTTCTTGGAATCAAGATTGTAAGCCAAAACTTTAATACATTGACATTCTATAGCAAAACACGCACACATACACACGTGAGAACAGGCACCTAACTTAAATTTTACAACAACAAAAATAAATAACACAGCAGAACCTGTTCTGGCAATCACCATTTTTGCTAGAAGAAAGTGGCCTTAAACATCTCATGCTCTCTCAAGATAGGTCTTGTAGGGCAAACAGTGTCACCCGGGCTGCAGCCACCTAAATGTTGGTCTGTAAAGACAGGTGATCTGCTATAAGGATGGTCGCTCAAAACAGTTTCTGCTGTAGACCATAAAGTCTATACATGCAAGTTTCTCTCACACCCAACACACTGCACATGCACCCACTGCACACACGAGCAGACGAATTCGGTTCAACCACTCCTTCCTCCGTTGAGTTTCGGTTGCTTTGGAAACTGAAGTTTAAAATAAAAGTTTCGCGTTTTCAATATTCTGTGCTCTATTTGATGTGCACACAGGAACAACGCAATGGCGTTTCGATCTGCGCTTCGACTCAGTAGTGCTCCTTCTCTATCGCCATGAAAGTACTGTCTGCCCCTAAGACATGTTTCCTATATAGCCTCGCTTTTGATGCGACCTTCACCTCATGAATATTCGTTGAGAATGGTCCATGCCCAGGATCAGCAGAATAATGCCAGTCGCCATCTGCACACAACACAAAAGGCATGAAATCTTCTTCGTTCTCAGCGAGGATTATCCTTGCTATCCTCACATGCTGAACCTGATTGACACTGCCATTCATCAATGTTACTGTGAAGAAATAAAACAAAGAAAGAGTTTCTGAGCGTGTTTCTTTCTTTGTTGGTACAGTACAAGTATCAAGGGCATGCAATTATATTCATTTTTGGCAGTCACCTGTTAGGTCTGGATTTAGTCAGCATTGTGATCGGGGAATTCGTCAGTTTGAGGGACAGACTCAAAACATAACAACAACCACATCCCACGCATAGTTGTACACCCACAAACACGAAAGGTACACAGGGAAGGAAAAGACAATAGCCACAGCCACAGCCACAGCCAAAGCCACAGAAACAGCCACAGAAACACACACACACACACACACACACACACACACACATACACGCAACCGCACACACTCACACATATACACACACACAGACTCAGAAACACACACACACACACACACATGCAACCGCACACACACACACACACACACATACACACACAGCCTCAGAAACACAAACACACACACACAACCACACACACACACACATGCAACCGCACACACAAGCACACAGCCTTAGAAACACAAACACACACACACACAGGGAGACAAAACCATCAGAGTGGGTTACCTACCATTTCATGTGAAAATGGGTTCCCATATTTCTGTTTATTCTAGGGCTCTGGAATTGATGCGAATGTTTAGAACTCACCTTATAACTAAGCTCTATAACTTAAAATAAAATAGACATTTTCTAGAAACAGAGCCACTAGATGCCGAAAAAAATGGGTTTCTGCCAATAAAGTGGGTGGGTGTCTCTCTCACACAAAAAACTGGCATTACAGTCAAAATGGGTGTCTTCACAACAGTAGGCGTCTGTAATAAGGTCAAGTTCATGGAATACTTCTTTTTCACGTTAATTTTTTCCCCCCAACTTAATGTGTATGTGTGCTTTAACATTTTTTACATTGTATGGTGCAAAATTCAATAAACACTGGCCCGAAACCTTTCGATTATGAAATTTACAGAGGAAATCTTTTAAACATTGCTGCGTTTTGTCCTTCTGAAGCAAAACAGTTTATCATGGCATTGATGTGAGAATCAACATAATGTATTCTGGAAATTAAAGGACTTTTTTTTTTTGGTTTCGGGTACTCTGGAGTTTCAGACAAACAGCAACAGAGCATTTTGAATATTAACCCTTATCATTCGGAATACACCAGTGTGTGCAACAAGTGTGACTGAAATAGTCCAAGGGTTAGTGCCAGAATAGCTTGGTGCCTCTAGGCGCCAAGCTATTGTGGCACCACCCTTGAACTAAAGCCATTGGTCTATGTCCTCATCTGTAAGTACTGTAATGTAGCTTGCATATAATTATGGCAGTGAACAAATTTGAAGCTATTAGCCTCAGTATGACTATGATGCGGGTCAAAAAGTGTGGAAAAATATGAAAGATAGAAAAAGACCCAGACAAAGAAACTAACACTTAACTTATTCTACCCCAGCAAAATTTAAGATCCACCACGATAGTTCAAGGGTGATGCCAGAATAGCTTGGCGCCTATGGGCGCCAAGCTATTCTGGCATCACCCTTGAACTATCATGGTGGATCTGTGTCCTGCACTGCAACGCAGTCTTCTGAAGATGACTTCAACATTTGGGGATTCCGGTCTTGGGGTAGAATGAGTTAAAATGACAGAACAGAACACTGACATTAATTAATTAACTGACAACATAAGAAATCACTTGAAACTTCAGCCTTTATTTAACGTCTTTCGTCTCCAACAAGCAACCATTCTTTCATTTGCAGAGTTTTTAAAATGGTATGCAGTACAACCAACCATTCTTTTATTTGCAGAGTTTTTAAAATGGTATACAGTATATTACAAAATGATCCGCCCCCCCCCCCCAATAACACTCTTGTAATCAATCTTTACATTGTCAATGGTTTTCTTATCTTATTATTGTCTTTTGTCCCCAGCCGGCTGTTTCGTTTTGCAAATCCAAAAGTTATACAGTATACAAAATGATCCAGGCGTCCATCAGATAAAAAAAAGCAGGCTATACATGCTGAAACCACCCCAAAAATAACACTCTTGTAATAAATCTGTATGAAATCGAAAATGCCGTGAGTGGCGGGGAACCTCAATTCATTTCTTTTGTAACTTTTTCAGTCTGTTGCGGACGTAATCCTTAATGTTTGTCCAGCGCCTATGTCTAAGTGCAGGCTCCTCTGCCATTGCGTACTGTATCTCGGCCTTTCCAGGAAGTTTGTTCATGACGAGGTGTGTCTTGAAACGAGTTTTAACAGCTTTCTCTTCAGCTTCCTCCCAGGGTTTCCTTGTAAATCTAGCTTTCTTTCGAACAGGAGCTGACGCAGTACTGTCATCATCAAAACTATCTAGATTGTCATCAGGCTCTGGACGTCTTTTCTCCGTCATGCTCATCGATTCCTGTGTTGTTGACTTGCTACTTGCTTCATTCACAGGTGCTGTTCCCCCCGAGACCTCTCTGCCAGTTTCTGATGTGTCTTCATTGTCAAAGTCAATCTCTTCATCATCGCCCAGCTCAGCTCTAATGCAACTCTCAAAATCTGTCATCCCATTGTTAACTGACAGAAGAATCTTTGCCACTTTTGCCTTTTGAAGGACGTCTTGAGGTTGGCGGTAGATATGGCGATGTATCCGAATATCATGGCCAAGGAAATCTGCCAGCTGATCCTGGTCTAACTCCGAGATGGCCATTGACTGAGCCAAAGTTGCAACCTGCTTCCGCAACTGAGTAAATGTGAACATGGCTGGGTATGACACACCTGCTTCTAGGGCATGGGCCTTCAGAACATCATGGCCTCTGTAAGGCCCCTCTGACCAGAAGGTGTGGCAAAGATGTACTGGAAATCAGCGAGAGCTGGCACTGATTGCCTCATTTGAAGGATTCTGTCCACAGTTGTCATCATCTTCTTCGTCAGCAAAACGGGAACACTCCTATTAAACTTGCCTCTGATTTCCACTCGCTGAAAATGATTCACCATTTTCTTCTCAACCTCTGTGAGACCTTTCAAGATATCTTGGTGATCGATCCAATCTTAGCATTCTGGAAGTCTGACACCTCCATTCTCTGAACTTCTCCCCCTCGTTTTCGGTTGAAAAGTGATACAGCACAAAGAGTTGCTTTAACTTAAAGTTTAAATTAACCACTGTCGGATAATCTTCCGAAACCATCCTTGTCTCAAGAAGCTGTTGGACCTTCCTCACATCTTCACATGATGGGATCAGCTTGGGTTTGTTCATGGTCATTTTCCCGACCGACTGGGCTGCTGTAGCGGACACACAATCATACCAGTCCCCGTTGAAGACAGAGTCAAACCGCTGCGCCTCAGAGAGCTCCTGTCGCCACCTGTCGTTTGAACCCTGCCCAAGCTGTTTGGATGCCTGTGACTGTTTGATCTGTGAACACTTTTTCAAAGCATGGCCTATGCGCATTGCGAGATTGCCTTTTGAACTGATGTGTGTCCTCATCAAAATCTGCTAGCTCTTTTACAGCCAGGACAACATGATCAAAGCTAGCTGAATTGATCACAGCATTTAAACTTGCGATTTTTATTTCTGACCTCACTCTGATAATCTTTAATAGTCTCCCTAACTCCCGCATCCTGGAGCTGATTTGTCCAGCCGTGTGTTCTTCAATGTCCCTGCGGTCAAATAATCTCTTTCCATACTCAAGAAGCAAGGGGTCAGTTCTGATGAGACGGCTTATCTCATCATCTCTCTGGCTGGCCAAGACCTTGTGGTAGAAGGAAAATTCAACGTCTAAGGGTATTGGAAGCATGAGCCGACCACGGCGAGCGGCGTCCCCTCGCCGAGTGATCTGAAACCCTCCTGGCTTCTGACAGCAACGTTTTGAGTGTACAGAGATCAGCTTTTTTTGATAGAGCCCTTTGCAATGGCTACAGGCGAGAAGGTCATCTACCTTACTAGTTTTGGTGCGATACTTAGGAATCAAACATCCGGATTTGTTTTCAAGAACAGCAACGTTATGCATGTAATCACCCTCATCTTGTAGTCTGATCCATGCTCGACGTCTCTGCTTGGTCCCTTTTTTCATCGACAAAATTTTAGCAACGTCTGCCTCATCTGCATGGACATCTTGTAAGTGCGTGCTCATTTTCAAGACAAGCTTGCCACACAATTTGCATGCATGTTTCTTGTCCCATTTGTACTTTCCTTTCCCTCTCTGCGACACGTGCACACCTGTTTCTTCTGTAAGTGCTCTTTCCCCACTCTTTCCAGCATCATGTTCCTCCTGCCTATCCACATTCTCATTGCCACCCCCTAACGCACACTGCACCTTGCTGGTACTAGCGTCACCAACACCTGGCCACCCCGAACCTGCCACTTTGATGAAATCTAACATAGTCGATACAATACTGTCTATGTCAGAGATCCCAGCAATTGATGCCGACACACCCTCTGAATCTGGTGAGCTCGAGCCAGGAACAAACTCCTCGTCATCACTGCCCTCGTATTGCGATGCGCTGGCACTACTCTCAGTCTCGGGTCCATCCCAGGCGCCATTTGCCAACTGGAGAAAGAAAGAAAGAAAGAAAGATTGAAACCAAAGCTGCATTAGTGTAGTGTCGCCTCACCCCCAGCCTTCGACACCAAAATCTGTAGCGTCGCTGACCGTGTGCAATGTTTGTGTGACCGGTGAATGTGTATGTAAATGTTTGCTCGTGTCAGGATGCCAAGTTCACACACACAAGCACAGTCACTCGCACTCGATACTAACTACAATAAAACCTGTGAAACGAAGATCGCATTTCGTATATATATTGCAGTACAGGCTAATAAGGCTAAAGCGACAACAAATGCCCCGGCATGAGGCCGTTTGAGAAAAATATATTCTCTGCTGGTCACAATGTCATCAGACCGCGTTACTACAGTAGCGCAGCAAAGTACTATTATCTAAGTTGTGTCTCTAAAAGGAATGACAAAGTCCGAACAAAGGAGAATCTAGTAAAATAACTAAGTCGGAGAGGCCATTAGATAAAAGGAAGCCTCGGCAAAAATAACAAAGTCCAAAGTGCCCTTTATAAAAGAAAGTCTATAAAAGTAGCTAAGTCAGAGAGGCCTTTGTTAAAAGAAGACCTGTACAAAAATGACTAAGTCCAAAGCGCCCCTTTGTAAAAGGGAAGCCTCGGAAAACGACAGAGTCCGAGGCGCCTGTTACAAAAGAAGAGCCCCGAAAATAACAGAGTCCAAAACGCCCTTTGTAAAGGGGAGCCTCGGAAAAACGACAGAGTACGAGCCGCCCGCTATAAAGGATAACTATCTAAGAAAAATGGCAGTGTCCAAAAGGTCCTTTGATAAAGGGAAGCCTCGGAAAAACGACAAAGTCCGAGACGCCCGTTATCAAGGAAGACTCCAGAAAAATGGCAAAGTCCGAAGCGCCCGTTATAACTAACTATCTAGAAAAATGGCAGAGTCCGAGACGCCCTTCGAAAAGGATAGCTATCTAAAAAATGGTAGAGTCCGAAGACTCCCAAAAAATGGCTAAGTCTAAAACGTCCTTTGATATTGGGAAGCCTCGGAAAAACGGCAAAGTCCGAGACGCCCGTTATCAAGGTAGTCTACCAAAAAAATGGCAGAGTCCGAAGACTCCCAAAAAATAACTAAGTCTAAAACGTCCTTTGATATTGGGAAGCCTCGGAAAAAAGACAAAGTCCGAGACGCCCATTATCAAGGAAGACTACCAAAAATGGGCAGAGTCGAAGAAACAACAACCGCTCAAATCCACCTATCTCCGCAGACCAGGCACCACACCGCGATCTAAGCCAAAGGCCGACCGCAGCGGGAGCTTTTCGCTAGCCAAAAAGCTGACGGGTAGCGGAAAGTCGCTCGCCCGACCAAAATCATTACGTGTTACAAAATGGTGAAGCACTCTTCCATGCGATAGAACATTACTTTCCTAGCTGAATACGCTTTTGTAAATTCTGAAACTATTACCGACACCTAGAGCACTTCAAACACTATATTGTTGCAAAGACCTCTTGCAGATGAAAAATCGTACTTTTACAAGACTACATAGTTAACAACCCAAATCCACAAATCTCCTGTCAGGGGAAAATACTCCGCAGTACCCAGCTGTCTGGCATCATAGCAGAGCTCTAAAAAGAATAATAATAATAATAATAAATAATAATGAATGGTTCTTGTATAGCGCAAAATCTTTTTGTGGCAAATGACTCATTGCGCTAACACACGCAGTCAAACATGACATAGACGATATGAAACATTACAAATAAATACAACAGGACCACGGATCTACGACTCAGAGAAAAAGCAAGCTGGAAGAAGTGAGTTTTCAACTGAGCCTTAAATTGAGGGAGAGTAGAGAGATTTCGAAGACTAACAGGCAGCGAGTTCCAAACTGAAGGTGCAATGAAGCTAAATGAGCGTTCACCAACAGTTTTCAAGTTACGCTTCGGAGCCTTCAAACGTTTCTCACTGGAGGACCGCAGAGAACGTAAAGGCTGGTATGTGCAGAGTGAAGCAGAAAGGTAAGCCGGTAGAGTCCCGTCGAAGTGACGGTATGCCAGAGTTGCCATCTTGTACTGGCATCGAAACTTTACCGGCTGCCAGTGGAGTTCTTTAGACACTAGGCGAGGTGCGGTCACTGAGTACAACATCTGGCCTTTGTCTACACGTTGTGCTGTGCTACACATTAAATTCCAAACTTGCAGGACTGAGACAAAAATAGCTGAACTACGTAAGCCTCAGCCGTGAGCACATTGACTACACAACTAAAAGAAAAATAATACGATAAAAAACGTGTTCAAGGCATTTTTACCACATTAGGACAGAAACAGCCCAATTTTGGTTTAAAGGGCCTTGCACAAGAATAAAAAGAGTAATCCCGTGTATGACCGATTTACATATGTGTGACCTCGGTGACGAGGGCTGGCTTCTGCAGCAGCAAAATCCACGTTTTCTGAAAATGCAAGCAGTTTTCACACATTTGTCAACCCTGCGTGACCCTTTGAGAGAGGTCACTCAAATTGGAATGTTTAAAAAGGTCTCGCCACAAAGTATCCTTGGGCCAAGCTTGAAGAATGTGGCTTGAATAGTCTCCGAGAAAATGCCACTGTTAACTCATTCTACCCCCAGACACACGGCCACAGCAGGATAAGGATCGACCATGATAGTTCAAAGGTGATGCCAGAACAGCTTGGTGCCTACGGGCGCCAAGCTATTCTGGCATCACCCTTGTGAACTATCATGGTCGATCTGTGTCCTGCGCTGCAATGCGGTCTTGAGAGGACAGGGGCAAAATTTAAGCCGGATTTTGGTGTTGGGGTAGAATGAGTTAAAGTTTACCATGGACGACGGACGGACGACCAGTGGCCCAGAACATAAACTCACTTTTGCTTCGCACGCACGCCAGCCAATAAAATGAAGATGATCATAGAATCACTTTACTTACCAGTTTGTAATTGGGAGCATTCCGCTGCCGTCCATGCACCCTCCTACCAGACGCACCCTCTGTGGCAGAGGCTGGGGGGCCATGATTCTGCAGCATAGATCCCGATGGGTTTGGACATCCTGCTGCCATCCGGCGCTGGGTGTGTGCAGAAAGTCCTGAGCCGGTGTGACCAAAACGGTGTTGCTGCAAACATGTCCAATACAACCATGTAAACCAACTGACATTTTGAATCAGATTGATTGTACATTGCTTAACGTCCCGACAGCAACAAGGCTTTCTCAGGACGTGCCTGCACTGACTGCTTGTGAAAAAAAAACACCTAAACAGAACATTGCCATGTATGTCGTCTGCCGGTCAAATACGTTAAATAAACCTAACACATGGGGCCTAAATAAAGCTAAGACCATCATTTAGCAACACACATCCAATATCAAGAGCTACAGGCAGTGCAGACAGTAGGGAGAGTTTTAAAAAGGCAAATACAGGTGAATGGACAAAGGGTAGACAGAAACACATGCCCCAGAATAGAGAGAAAAACCCACCCTGTGGGGCTGACCAGGGTGACCCTGAGAACTAAAAACTGGTAATACAGTAAAAAGCGACATTTCAGTTGCACATTCTGAAAGACCTGTTTGTGGACGTTTGTTCTTCGAATCGCGAATTCGAATTGTTGACCGCGTTTATGGATCGTCAGCACTGACGCTCACAGTACCGCCCCTTCACAATCCTTCAGCCAAGTCAATTCATGACATCTGCAAGAGGCGTAGATTCTCATGAGCCCCTGCTGTCCAGGAGCTCATGAGAATCTACGCCTCTTGCCTCCTGCGATCGGTAGGTCTGCTTTACGACTTCATTGCGAACACACTTTCTCTTTGTCCGACCCTCAGTCAAGATACACGGACCGGGAAGCGAATTGTCACCCCCTTCTTTAGTGCCTACAGTAAGCTACATCCCATCGGACCGACGTCATGCGCTGTCGACCCGCGCAAGGCTGTGTCAGTTGCGCCGGGCGGATGTGGGTCCCAAGACCTCTTGCTTACCGTATCCGTATCCGCTTTAAAACTGTGTACACACGTACACATCCATAACTCCTCCTTATCCGAGCATTGTCTATGAGGGCTCAGCCATCAGCTGAAGGAAAACTACAGGTTTTTAGGATATGTCAGTACAGTTAGTCTCCAAACTCGAGTTTGCACTGCCGTGAACCTAAAGGGAGCATGAGCATCGCGCTATTCTACGGCTATTCTACGCCGCAGTGTCGGGACGGTCGTCGAATCACACGTGTTGACAGCAATGGGTGTTTTGTTTTGGGCTCGGTGGTCGCGATTTCATCCCGGCTGCGTAAACATAGCAGCATAGAGGCAACACTAGCCACCAAGATACATATAGTACATGTAGCTTCTCACAAGCCCCCGCACACTGCGCGGAACTCATGAAGATCTATGCCTCTTGGGGAGTTTTGTCCGCCTTTGGTTATGGGCGAACATTGCTAGGCAGTGAATGCCATCCGTCTGATGTACAAACAAGTATATATTTATCCTCGTGAAAGTATGCGGTAACGGTGGAATGAATGTTTCTTGATAGGTTCATTTGTCTCTGTGCACATCAGACGGAACAGAGAACCTTCTGCCATACCATCTGACGGCAGTTCCGATGAAAGCGGCCCGCTTCAAGGCTGGCTAAAACCTTGTACTCTCGTGTCCCCAGCCCTCAAACAAATATTAGCCCTATCCAAGCCCAGTTTCGTATATATTTTTAATTTGTAACCTTGCTTTTAAATTTCTGCCCGTATAATAATGTGCCTCAGCAGATCCAAGTATATTCCGTAGTGAACCCGAATCTGTCTTTAACAGAACGATAGAGGGCGGGAAAGTGTGTTCATTTATATGGTCATTGATGTACGGTTACTGAAAAACAAAAGAAACGGCAGAAACTCACTGCAAACCACAATAATAATAAGCGCATCTCCCTTCACCCTCCCCCACTCAGCCTGGAAATTAAAATTGTGTGAACTGAAAAAGCAAAACTTAGGCACAGATTCTCAAGGGTCACGTTCCTGTAACTTGCGTGGCGGACTCTTGAGGATCTATGCCTTTTCTCATCTGTAGAAAGGACCACTATCACACTGTCCGAGATACACTCAATGATAAACACCTCCTGTCTGGAATAAACATAGATCCTCATGGCGCCCGCAGATACGAAAGCTCATGAGAATCCTGACTCTTGCCTGCCTCTATCATTATGCTGGTCCTTACATACAAGAAGCTGCGCGAGCTGATTCAGTGACTGCCTTCCATAGTGTAATAGACGCGATGACAGCAATTATAAACAAACCGCTCGGCTGAAAAAAGGGGACCGAAACGAGAAGAGCGCGCGCTCACATTCCATCGAATCAAAATGATTAGGCTTTTCGGAGTCTGAGTTAGAACTGAGTACATTTAATGACGTTAATCGCGCAAAAGATCACGGCTTCTTCAATGGATGCGAAGTTACTATGAAATAATACTTGTGCGCTTGTGATGACAGCTTCTTTAGTGGATCCATGCGGAGGAACTGAACGACAGACAGAAGTGATCATTAGCGAACTCAGGTTTCATGACTAAAAAGTGCGTATGAACTGAATATTACTACGGTCTTTTTTTTTGTTTTTTTGTGACGGATCCAGGTACATAATTATGGAAGGCAGGTACAGGCTATACCACAACTGCTTAACTCATTCAGCCCGACGGCCGTATTTCCCAAATATTGGAGACGTCATCTAATGACTCCACCAGTTGCAGGAGATGGATCGACCATGATAATTCAAGGTCAGTGCCAGATTTGCTTGGCGCCGACAGGCGCCAAGCTAATCTGGCACTGCCCTTGAATTATCATGGTCGACCCATCTCCTGCTGTAGTGCGTCAGGGCTGAATAGGTTAACACGATCGGTGCCGAGAAAATTTGAACACCAGCCAACTGCAAGAGATATAGATCCTCATGAGCTCCAGCAGTTGCGGGGTCTCATGAGGATCTGTGCCTCTTGCTGGCACCACTTTGACTCCATGTTCCTGGGACAGCTTGAGATTTGTGTGTGTGCGGAATTAATCAAGATTGCACAAACATCATCTGCGTCAGCTGGCATTAAACTGGTTAATTAAATGTGAATATATAACCCCTTCAGAGCTCCCTGTGGACGAGGATTGTGTTTCTGAAATCTTTCTTAATTCAGCTTCCAGTATCCTGATTCGTCTTGAACAACTGGTGACAAAATAAGATCGGCAAGAGGCTTAGATCCTCATGAGCCCCCGCAGTTGCCGGATGTATGCCTCTTACATTCGTGTGTAGCTCTTTTGTATTCCGGCAGCAAAGGGGTTGAAAGACTGTCCTAGACGCTTGCTGACAAGAAGTGTTATGTCATTAGCATTACATGGGGACATAGTGTGATACTTAGTGTGACTGTCCTAGACGCTTGCTAACAAGAAGTGTTATGTCATTAGCATTACATGGGGACATAGTGTGATACTTAGTGTGACTGTCCTAGACGCTTGCTGACAAGAAGTGTTATGTCATTAGCATTACATGGGGACATAGTGTGATACTTAGTGTGACTGTCCTAGACGCTTGCTGACAAGAAGTGTTATGTCATTAGCATTACATGGGGACATAGTGTGATACTTAGTGTGACTGTCCTAGACGCTTGCTAACAAGAAGTGTTATGTCATTAGCATTACATGGGGACATAGTGTGATACTTAGTGTGACTGTCCTAGACGCTTGCTAACAAGAAGTGTTATGTCATTAGCATTACATGGGGACATAGTGTGATACTTACGGGTGTCTGACAGAAACTGCAGTTCTGTATCAACATTTTTTTTTGGTGACATTGGTACAATGTACTGGAGTGAACATTTGTAAACGGAAACCAAACCAACCAACCAAACAAACAAACAAACAAACAAAAACAAACAAACAAACAAACAAACAAACAAACTGTTCTTGTAATAGAATGACATGACTAGAAGTTATATATATATATATATATATATATATATATATATATATATAATATATATATATATATATATATATATATACATATATATATATATATATATTATATATATAAATATATATATATATATATATATATATATATATATATATATATATATATATATATATAATATATATATATATATATATATATATATATTATATATAATATATATATATATATATATATATATATATATATATATAAGAATAAGAGTACTTTATTATCTCGAAAAGAGAAATTCAGTTGTGGTACATTTATAACAAATAGTACAAACAAGACATAAAAACATTATAGCATAATTATGAACATTTTCTCCCTGCACTTGCACAGCTACAAATTCCAAATGGATATAAAGTAAACACTACAAAATCTTTACACATAAATCTTACACATCTCACACAAACATCTTTTATGGGCTGAACTGAGCGGCACTTATACATTCACACCCACCTCTACATATGCATACATAATACGTGAGTTTCAACCTAGTCCTAACCCTCACTACTTATTATACAAACGTCTCAGTACATTATTACACATTATTACACAAGCTGCATAATTAAAGTCTACCGTAGTAAAATAATTAGTGGGTAAACACTCAGTAACAACAATCCCAGTATGTCCATGTTCACCACCAAATAAAACAATATAATCACTTCTCTAAAATCAACAAGCTCCATTCCTACTGACTGCACAGGTAAAGGGGGATAGGGGGAGGAGTTAGGTTTGGGTATGCGTGGATGTACCTACAGATTGCTTAGAGTGATGGATTTGGGGATGAAACTGTGCTGTAGTCTAAGTGTTCTAGCTTTGTGCGTGCGGAGTCTGCGGCCAGAGGGGAGCAGTTCATAGAGGTGGGCAAGGACATAGGATCTGTCTGAAGCTATCCGCCTACCCTTTCTCATCACACGCTGTTCATACAGGGACTCCACACTGTTTTGCTTACTGCCAGTCACTTTGCTGCAGATGTTTACCATTCGTGCCAGGGTGTTCTTGTTTTTCACACTCAGACCTCCATACCAGCACACAGAACCGAAAGTGATGACAGACTCAATAAAAGAGCAGTAAAAAGTTTGAAGGACAGAGGGGTTCACATTCAGCTTCCTGAGTTTCTGGAGGCAGTAGATGCGTGACTGACATTTCTTGTGTATGAGGGTGGTGTTTGCGTTAAAGGACAACTTATCATCTATGACTGTTCCAAGATACTTATACTCAGTCACACGCTCAACAGACACATCATCGATCATCAGAACAGGGTTTCTTCGAAAGTCTATCAGTAGTTCCTTGGTCTTACTCACATTTAGGTCTAGAAAATTATCTTTACACCAAACACTAAAACGTTCTACTTCTGCAAAGTAAGTCGCATCATTATTGGAGAGATCTTCTAAGGCAGTGTCATCCGAGTATTTTATAAGAAGGGTAGAGTCAGTGCCACTACAATCGTTAGTGTACAGTGTGAACAGCACAGGGGAGAGAACTGTACCTTGAGGGGCGCCTATGGAAGTGGACCTAAGGGATGAGAGAGCTGTTTGAAAGCGAACTGACTGGGTCCTATTTACAAGGAAGTTGACAATCCATAGGATAAGCCTTGGCGTTACATTGTAACAGAGAAGTTTTTGAGCTATGAGATAGGGTTGTATAGTGTTGAAGGCTGAAGAAAAGTCTATAAAAAGAATGCGTACAAAAGAGCCAGGTTTTTCTAAATGTGTGTATGCATGGTGCAGGAGTGTGAGTGTGGCGTCATCAGTACATCTGTTTTGCTTGTATGCAAACTGGAAAGGATCTTGATAGGGCTTGACCTGATCGAGCAGTCTAGAAAGGACAACACGCTTCATTACTATAGAGGTGAGAGCTACAGGGCGATAGTCATTGAGTGTCTTGGGCTTGTTGTTCTTGGGGACAGGGCAGACTGTAGATGTTTTCCAGAGCCTAGGTACAGTGCAATCCTTCAGAGACCAGCTAAACAAACGGCTATAAACAACAGACAATTGACTGGCACATACTCTCAAAACTCTACCGCAAATATTATCAGGGCCTACTGCTTTCTTAACATTCAGTTTGCTAAAAAGCTTCTCAACCGCCTTGCCATGGATCTCAAAGTCTTCATCAACATTGCCTGCCACATTTACTTCAAGCTGGGAAATCATGCTATCTAAATCATCCTTCAGATCATCTTTCTCAAATCTACAATAGAACTCATTCAGTTTTTCAGAAAATTCAGTTTGTTCTTTCATTGGCATGCTACTGCTACTGAATTTTGATTTATTGTGGCCTGATAAAGTTTTAAGTCCTTTCCATGCATCTGCTAAGCTACCTGATTCAAACTGTGACTCTACTTTCTCTTTATACTTTTTCTTAGCGTCTAAAATCTGCTTCCTCAATTTATTCTGTACTGCTTTCCTTTCTATTCTGTCTCCAGTCTGAAATGCAACTTTTTTCTCATTCAATGTGGCTTTGAGAGACTTTGAAATCCATGGTTTGTTGTTGGGATACAATTTCACTGTCTTAGATGGAATAATCATATCTTTACAGAAATTCACATAGTCAGAAGTTACTTCAGTAGCTTCGTCTACACTGGCACTAGAATCAAGAAACACGTCCCAATCTGTACACTCAAAACACCCCTGCAACTGTTCTATACTATCCTTAGACCACACCTTAACTAACTTCTTCACTATGGGCTCTGTCTGGATTTTGGGTTTGTATGCTGGGACAAGAAACACAGTATTGTGGTCAGAGTTACCTACGGGAGGGAGGACAAACGATCGGTATGCGTTGGGGACGTTTCCATACACTAAATCTAACGTCTTGTTCTTGCGAGTGGGGACAGTCACGTACTGGTGAAAAGTCGGTAAGCTCGTGCGTAAGTCACAGTCGTTAAAGTCACCTGCAATAAAGTTGGGGGCGTCAGGCATAAGCTGTAACTCTCTAATCACATCTGCTATCTGGGCTGAGGCGTGGGAGGGGTTGGAGTGAGGGGGGGGGGTGTAGATGACCATTACAAAGATCTGACCAAACTCACGGGGGAGATAACGGGGTCTGAGTGAAACTGACAATAAGTCTACATCACGTGTTGTAAGCTGTTTCCTAACCATTACGCTTGACTTGCTACACCACCGTTCATTAACATACAGGCCTACTCCGCCACCCCACCGTTTCCCACTAATCTTACAATCTCTATCAGTTCTAAACGGCGTACCAAAACCGTCGATCGCAACACTATCATCACTCACATCTTCGCTCCACCAAGTTATATATATATATATATATATATATATATATATATATATATTATATATATATATATATATATAATATATATATATATATATATATATATATAATATATATATACTTGCTTCTTAAATTAAAAAAATGGCAATGCAGGATGCCAAGTAGGCAAACGATACTGGGCCGACTTCGGCCGGATGATCTCTTGCGTACTTGGCACTTGATGGAAACATGCGCTGCATTCTGTCATTGTAAGGCATTTTATTTCTCAGTCACGTCTGTAACAAGCTTAGCATTATTTTTTTTCCTTGTTAGGTCGGAGCTTATAACGGTCACCGAACCTTACATAAACATATGAAGTAACGAAAAATTGTGCTCTGAGCCTCGCATAAACTGAAATCCTAGACAAACAAACAATTGAAGTGACGATGCAAAGTAGTCGTTGAAAGTGTGTTATCATTGTATGGCGGTCATGGCGTGTTACACGACATTGCTGTTTAGCGTGGTGGTGTGGACAACAGTCGTGCGTAGCCTGATTGCTGCCTCTACGACACCGAAACCTCGTAAGTGTTTGTATATATATATATATATATATATATTATATATATATATATATATATATATATATATAATATATATATATATATATATATATATATATATATATATATATATATATATATATATATAATATATATATATATATATATATATATATATATATATATATAACCCTTTGCGTGTCGTTTGCGTTATTAGTCGCGATGATTCCAATGGGAACTGCATCGCGACTAAAACCACTACCGATACCCAAAGGGTCAGTTATACACCTAATATGCTTTGAGCGGATCTTTGCATCAACTTGCTGAGACCAAGTTGTTTCTTTGTTCCTTTGACGGTTTTATCACTGCCAAGCCCACAACTATGTAAGCCGAACCGCTGAAACATTTATCTGAGGTATTTTTTGTTGTTGTGCCAGGGCAGAACATCAATAAAAAGTCAGTACTAGGATGAGAAGAAAATGTGTACGCCAGCCCCGTCTGCACTTGGAAGGGGAACATTTTTCAATTTAGTTGGATTTTTCAGCTCACCAAAATAAGCAAAATAGCACGGTTTTACTCTGTACCAACAAAATATCTACAATCTCCGAAAATCCGGAGAATGGCGCGGCTCTGTCTAGATGTTGCTCGCGATGAAATCCTACTAGATCCCCAGTGCTCAAAGGCCATCGGGCCGACGCCGCCGTTGGTCCGCGCACAGCGGAATACGGCGGCCGACATTGGCCCGATGGCCTTTTGCGCATTGGGTTGGTGCCTCAACAAACATCAACGTAACAATAACAACATCAACATAGCACTATTTACTAATTACGGAAATGTCTTTCAGTTCGTTCAACTTCTTAATCGGTTCTTTGTGTTTGGCGCCTGTTCAAAAAGTGTAGTAAAACCAACCAGCAGCCAAACACATAGAGGAATTTTAAGCTGAACGAGTGACTTTTTTTTTTGCCGGAATGAGTAAATATTGTTAAGTTGATATTCGTTGCGGCCTCAAGCTAGTCTGGCATCACCATTGAACTGTCATGGTAGATCCATATCTTGCAGTGTCAGGTAGCAATAGGTTAATCGCATGTTCTTTTGTTGTGAGGCATGTGTAAACATTTAAATGTATGTGGGTTTTTTTCCTAGAGGTTAGTTAGTGAGATGTAACGAATCGCCTGGGACCCAATATTCTTGTTTTAAAATCCTAAGTTTTATTGTAAGCGAAGTAATTTGCATAGAAGGAGTGCTGTAGAAACCTCTGAAACAGTGTTGTTATAATCCGGCTTTTGTTGTATCCGACCATGTGATAAGCGAGGTAGACTGTAGTTAGTTAGTCAGTTAGTTAGTTAGTTAGTTAGTTAGTCATAAAACCTCTGAGCACCTGGTGGATCATAGGTCGACAAGTCCCCACTCTATTCCGGGCTTGTGCTCCTCTGCCTGTAATAAATCAGTGTTTATGCCCTGTTTATACATATATTTTAACCCTTTGAGTGTCGTTAACGGTTTTAGTCGCGATGATTCCAGTGGGAACTGCATCCCGACTAAAACCACTGCCGACACCTAAAGGGTTAAACACCTAATATGCTTTGAGGATCTTTGCCTCTTGCTGAGTCCAAGTTGTTTCTTTGTTCCTCTGACGGTTTTAGTTTTTGGTTTTTGAAGGAACAAAAAGGT
>BTPG01000003.1:155926607-155947620 GCA_036245525.1 Semisulcospira habei
GCGTTCCAACCACCCTATTATAGGTGTGGGAGTGGGTCTCAACCACCCTATTATAGGTGTGGGAGTGGGTCTCAACCACCCTATTATAGGTGTGGGAGTCGGTCTCAACCACCCTATTATAGGTGTGGGAGTGGGTCTCAACCACCCTATTATAGGTGTGGGAGAATGGTCGAAGAGCCGCTCCTTCTTGCTTGTGGTTTCTTGGTTGTATTCAGTCGTTCCATCCACCCTTTATCAGGCGTGGGGAATGGGTCTCAACCACCCTGTTTCAGGTGTGGGAAACCATCGATGACTTTCTTCTTCTTTGTAGTCTCCGTTGACATAGATGTCTTGGGTCTTGATCCCCGTTTCTGGCGGAGTTAGGGCTGGCAGCTGTTGTTTCCTTCGTCGTCTCGCTTCGAATGAGGCTTTGCTGGGTGTGAGGGCAGAGCGGCTTAGTGCAGCGCGCGTGCCGATGACGTATGGTCGAATCCCATTGGTCGGCTGTCGTGGTCGGACTGATCGCCCGCTGTCCGTGTGAGATAGCGTCTTGTGACCTTGGTTGCAGGTGGAGTCTATCTTCTATGTCGGCCAGTCCATTTTTGTGGTATGCTATATCTCTGTCAGCCGTATAGACGTGGAAATGAGAGGTTGTTGTCTGTTGATGGTGTATATCTGGATGCTTAGAGTAAACATCTGTCATGACACGTCCGTCTCCCGTAAATGTTTGCTAGAAAGTGAGCTAGCTGAATTGCTCTTTTACCGGCACTGATATGAGCTATCTCCTCTTATTTAAGAGGCGCTCTCTGCTTTGTTGAATCAGTGTTCCGATCCCCTCAGGACGGTGAGCCTGAGGTTGGGGTTGTGTGCATTGAAGCGTGGCCACTCCTAACGGTGCGCGCGTGGCCGGGGCCGATAGCGGTGGCGTCATCCTGATTGCATCATCATTCTGGCCGCCAAGTGAAGATGAGTGATGGTGGGCAGCTGTATTACGCTTAGTCCCTTCCTGTGTTTGTCGATTCAATCTTGATGGTCCAGTAGAGCAATGAAAATGCGATATTTTTCCTGTTCGCACAGTCCGAGTGAAAGGAGAATGAAGTGGGCATAATATGCCAGGATTTGAAAGCGAGGCGTAGGTGAAACCAAAAGTGACCGGTTTTGCACATTGCTGAGGATAGCAAACGACCCTAAAAAAAATCGGGTGGCTATTCACGGGTCCTAGTCAGGTCGGTGCTACGCACCTTCAATCCAGTGGTAAAAGAGCAAGACCGGTCCCACCCAGGTATGCATCCGGTCACTCTGGTCCCGACGCCTCAAAATGTCCGAGCAGAAGAATGTGAAGCACTCGGGGGCGTTTCGATCGGTATTCGTAGTTAGTAACTACAGGCTCCGATTTACTCATCAGGGAACCGGCCTACAATTCTCAGTCCATTTCTTGGTGTCTTCCTTCCAGTGTGTCGCATTTAAATCCTTACATAAGGACATGTTATCCGTGTAGTCCATGCATGTAACTGTAGTCCTGACGCGGCATTATTGATGTCCAGTATGGTCGCTTTCAAACCCTTGCAGTATTCCTGACGCGGTGTTATAGATGTCCAGTATGGTCGCTTTCAAACCCTTGCAGTATTCCTGGCGCGGTGTTATAGATGTCTAGTATGAACGCTTTCAAATCCTTGCAGTATTCCTGATGCGGTGTTATTGATGTCAAGTATGATTGCTTCAAATCCTTGCAGGGTCCAGTCTTGTGTCGGGATCCGATTGTATCGCTGCGTCTTCTGTTCCCTCGGCGCTTGTGGCCTGTCCGTTCCAAGATCATTTCCTGCTCAGCGGGGCTTAGCCGCGATAAGATACAAGGAACCGTTGGGCGGAGTTTGCGTGTATCGACGTGGGAGTCATATTCTTTGTTTATTAATCCGTCCGTTTTGACGGATCAATCCCAGACTGAGTGTCGTTGTTGTTGTTGTTGATTCTTCGTGTATTCGTGTTTGTAGACGATGCCGGTTGTTTGTGCGGCTGTGTTGCCTTTCATACGACAGACTAGTGTTTGTAGTATTGTCCTCTGTGTAGGTGGTACGCAGTGTTGCCGTGGTGCATATCTCACAGTTGATGCTTTAAAATCAGCTTATTGTTGTAGCTGTTGCTGCTGTTTTGGTGTGGCTGTCGTTTCGTTGATTGCTGCTGTTGCCGTTGGCTTGTTGGGCCGCCTGAATTGTACAGTACCGTTTTGGTGGTAGGTGCCGGGTTTTGTCGTTGTAGAAGGGCCTTCAATACTTCGAGTGCTTCACAGAATAGTTGGCCTCGCTTGTTGCGAGCGTTCCAGTCCTCCTTTCACTTTTGTGCGCTTTAGAACGAGTTCTTTGTGACCAGTTGTTGTAGATTAAAGTTGGTGCTGCGTAGTTTTGTGGTCGGTGTGAAGTAGACAATGTCCGTTTCCTCTATTCTTAGTCCGTGTTGTAGACAAAGTGGCTTGCCTTTCTCGTTGGCGGGAGATAAGTCTTTTAGCCAACAGTAGTGACGTCATAGCGTGTAGCGATTCATGACAGATGTCACTTCAGTAGAGGGTTATGCCGTGGGGGCTGCAGGGCCGATTGTTGGCCTCAGTTGAGTAGCGGGCTCACACGTGTCTTGTTAAAGTAGCAGAAAAAAAGGATCGTAGTGTAGTTTGTCGCTTGTTCTAGCTTGTCGATCGTGCTGTGTTAATTGGTGATTTTCGTTCCATCCACATTTTCTCAGGTGTGGGGAGTGCGTTCCAACCACCCTATTATAGGTGTGGGAGTGGGTCTCAACCACCCTATTATAGGTGTGGGCGTGGGTCTCAAATAGGGACCAGAGTGACCGGATGCATACCTGGGTGGGACCGGTCTTGCTCTTTTACCACCGCTTTCAAACCCTGGCATATTATGCCCACTTCATTCTCCTTTCACTCGGACTGTGCGAACAGGAAAAATATCGCATCTTCATTGTTCCACTGGACCATCAAGATTGAATCGACAAAACACAGGAAGGGACTAAGCGTAATACAGCGGTTCGCGGCCAGAGTGATGATGCAATCAGGATGACGCCACCGCTATCGGTCCCGGCCACGCGCGCACCGTTTAGAGTGGCCACGCTTCAATGCACACAACCCCAACCTCAGGCTCACCGTCCTGACGGGATCGGAACACTGATTCAACGAAGCAGAGAGCGCCTCTTAAATAAGAGGAGATAGCTCATATCAGTGCCGGTAGAAGAGCAATCCAGCTAGCTTACTTTCTAGCAAACACTTACGGAAGACGGACGTGTCATGACAGATGTTTACTCTAAGCATCCAGATATACACCATCAACAGACAACTACCTCTCGTCTATACGGCTAACAGAGATATAGCATACCACAAAAATGGACCGGCCGACATAGAAGATAGACTCCACCTGCAACCAAGGTCACAAGACGCTATCTCACACGGACAGCGGGCGATCAGTCCGACCGCAACAGCCGACCAATGAGATTCGACCATACGTCATCGGCACGCGCGCTGCACTAAGCCGCTCTGCCCTCACACCCAGCAAAGCCTCATTCGAAGCGACACGACGAAGGAAACAACAGCTGCCAGCCCTAACTCCGCCAGAAACGGCGATCAAGACCCAAGACATCTATGTCAAGGGAGAACTACAAGGAAGAAGAAAGTCATCGATGGTTTCCCACACCTGAAACAGGGTGGTTCAGACCCATTCCCCACGCCTGATAAAGGGTGGATGGAACGACTGAATACAACCAAGAAACCACAAGCAAGAGGGAGCTCTTCGACCATTCTCCCACACCTATAATAGGGTGGTTGAGACCCACTCCCACACCTATAATAGAGTGGTTGAGACCGACTCCCACACCTATAATAGGGTGGTTGAGACCCACTCCCACACCTATAATAGGGTGGTTGAGACCCACTCCCACACCTATAATAGGGTGGTTGGAAAGCACTCCACACACCTGAGAAAATGTGGATGGAACGAAAATCACCAATTAACACCACACGATCGACAAGCTAGAACAAGCGACAAACTACACTGCGATCCTTTTTTCTGCTACTTTAACAAGACACGTGTGATCCAGCTACTCAACTGAGGCCACCAATCGGCCCTGCAGCCCCCACGGCAAAACCCTCTACTGAAGTGAAATCTGTCATGAATCGCTACACGCTATGACGTCATACTGTTTGCTAAAAGACTTACCTCCCGCCAACGAGAAAGGCAAGCCACTTTGTCTACAACACGGACTAAGAATAGAGGAAACGGACATTGTCTACTTCACACCGACCACAAAACTACGCAGCACCAACTTTAATCTACAACACCAGGCAACACTGGTCACAAAGAACTCGTTCTAAAGCGCACACAAGTGAAAGGAGGACTGGAACGCTCGCAACAAGCGAGGCCAACTATTCTGTGAAGCACTCAAAGAATTGAAGGCCCTTCTACAACGACAAAACCCGGCACCTACCACCAAAACGGTATACAATTCAGGCGGCCCAACAAGCCAACGGCAACAACAGCAATCAACGAAACGACAGCCACACCAAAACAGCAGCAACAGCTAAAACAATAAGCTGATTTTAAAGCATCAACTGTGAGATATGCACCACGGCAACACTGCGTACCACCTACACAGAGGACAATACTAGAAACACTAGTCTGTCGTATGGAAGGCAACACAGCCGCACAAACAACCGGCATCGTCTACAAACACGAATACACGGAGAATCAACAACAACAACAACACCACTCAGTCTGGGATTGATCCGTCAAAACGGACGGATGAATAAACAAAGAATATGACTCCCACGTCGATACACGCAAACTCCGCCCAACGATTCCTTGTATCTTATCGCGGCTAAGCCCCGCTGAGCAGGAAATGATCTTGGAACGGACAGGCACAAGCGCCGAGGGAACAGAAGACGCAGCGATACAATCGGATCCCGACACAAGACTGGACCCTGCAAGGATTTGAAGCAATCATACTTGACATCAATAACACCGCATCAGGAATACTGCAAGGATTTGAAAGCGTTCATACTAGACATCTATAACACCGCGTCAGGAATACTGCAAGGGTTTGAAAGCGACCATACTGGACATCAATAATGCCGCGTCAGGACTACAGTTACATGCATGGACTACACGGATAACATGTCCTTATGTAAGGATTTAAATGCGACACACTGGGAGGAAGACAACAAGAAATGGACTGAGAATTGTAGGCCGGTTCCCTGATGAGTAAATCGGAGCCTGTAGTTACTAACTACGAATACCGATCGAAACGCCCCCGAGTGCTTCACATTCTTCTGCTCGGACATTTTGAGGCGTCGGGACCAGAGTGACCGGATGCATACCTGGGTGGGACCGGTCTTGCTCTTTTACCACATAGGGACCAGAGTGACCGGATGCATACCTGGGTGGGACCGGTCTTGCTCTTTTACCACAGGGACGAAGGAAACAACAGCTGCCAGCCCTAACTCCGCCAGAAACGGGGATCAAGACCCAAGACATCTATGTCAACGGAGAACTACAAAGAAGAAGAAAGTCATCGATGGTTTCCCACACCTGGAACAGGGTGGTTGAGACCCATTCCCCACGCCTGATAAAGGGTGGATGGAACGACTGAATACAACCAAGAAACCACAAGCAAGAAGGAGCGGCTCTTCGACCATTCTCCCACACCTATAATAGGGTGGTTGAGACCCACTCCCACACCTATAATAGGGTGGTTGAGACCGACTCCCACACCTATAATAGGGTGGTTGAGACCCACTCCCACACCTATAGTAGGGTGGTTGAGACCGACTCCCACACCTATAATAGGGTGGTTGGAACGCACTCCCCACACCTGAGAAAATGTGGATGGAACGAAAATCACCAATTAACACAGCACGATCGACAAGCTAGAACAAGCGACAAACTACACTACGATCCTTTTTTTCTGCTACTTTAACAAGACACGTGTGAGCCAGCTACTCAACTGAGGCCAACAATCGGCCCTGCAGCCCCCACGGCATAACCCTCTACTGAAGTGACATCTGTCATGAATCGCTACACGCTATGACGTCACTACTGTTTGCTAAAAGACTTATCTCCCGCCAACGAGAAAGGCAAGCCACTTTGTCTACAACACGGACTAAGAATAGAGGAAACGGACATTGTCTACTTCACACCGACCACAAAACTACGCAGCACCAACTTTAATCTACAACAACTGGTCACAAAGAACTCGTTCTAAAGCGCACAAAAGTGAAAGGAGGACTGGAACGCTCGCAACAAGCGAGGCCAACTATTCTGTGAAGCACTCGAAGTATTGAAGGCCCTTCTACAACGACAAAACCCGGCACCTACCACCAAAACGGTATACAATTCAGGCGGCCCAACAAGCCAACGGCAACAGCAGCAATCAACGAAACGACAGCCACACCAAAACAGCAGCAACAGCTACAACAATAAGCTGATTTTAAAGCATCAACTGTGAGATATGCACCACGGCAACACTGCGTACCACCTACACAGAGGACAATACTACAAACACTAGTCTGTCGTATGGAAGGCAACACAGCCGCACAAACAACCGGCATCGTCTACAAACACGAATACACGAAGAATCAACAACAACAACAACAACGACACTCAGTCTGGGATTGATCCGTCAAAACGGACGGATTAATAAACAAAGAATATGACTCCCACGTCGATACACGCAAACTCCGCCCAACGGTTCCTTGTATCTTATCGCGGCTAAGCCCCGCTGAGCAGGAAATGATCTTGGAACGGACAGGCACAAGCGCCGAGGGAACAGAAGACGCAGCGATACAATCGGATCCCGACACAAGACTGGACCCTGCAAGGATTTGAAGCAATCATACTTGACATCAATAACACCGCATCAGGAATACTGCAAGGATTTGAAAGCGTTCATACTAGACATCTATAACACCGCGCCAGGAATACTGCAAGGGTTTGAAAGCGACCATACTGGACATCTATAACACCGCGTCAGGAATACTGCAAGGGTTTGAAAGCGACCATACTGGACATCAATAATGCCGCGTCAGGACTACAGTTACATGCATGGACTACACGGATAACATGTCCTTATGTAAGGATTTAAATGCGACACACTGGAAGGAAGACACCAAGAAATGGACTGAGAATTGTAGGCCGGTTCCCTGATGAGTAAATCGGAGCCTGTAGTTACTAACTACGAATACCGATCGAAACGCCCCCGAGTGCTTCACATTCTTCTGCTCGGACATTTTGAAGCGTCGGGACCAGAGTGACCGGTTGCATACCTGGGTGGGACCGGTCTTGCTCTTTTACCACATATGACTCCCACGTCGATACACGCAAACTCCGCCCAACGGTTCCTTGTATCTTATCGCGGCTAAGCCCCGCTGAGCAGGAAATGATCTTGGAACGGACAGGCCACAAGCGCCGAGGGAACAGAAGACGCAGCGATACAATCGGATCCCGACACAAGACTGGACCCTGCAAGGATTTGAAGCAATCATACTTGACATCAATAACACCGCATCAGGAATACTGCAAGGATTTGAAAGCGTTCATACTAGACATCTATAACACCGCGCCAGGAATACTGCAAGGGTTTGAAAGCGACCATACTGGACATCTATAACACCGCGTCAGGAATACTGCAAGGGTTTGAAAGCGACCATACTGGACATCAATAATGCCGCGTCAGGACTACAGTTACATGCATGGACTACACGGATAACATGTCTTTATGTAAGGATTTAAATGCGACACACTGGAAGGAAGACACCAAGAAATGGACTGAGAATTGTAGGCCGGTTCCCTGATGAGTAAATCGGAGCCTGTAGTTACTAACTACGAATACCGATCGAAACGCCCCTGAGTGCTTCACATTCTTCTGCTCGGACATTTTGAGGCGTCGGGACCAGAGTGACCGGATGCATACCTGGGTGGGACCGGTCTTGCTCTTTTACCTCTGAATTTTGACGGCAATCGGTTATACATCGCGCTCTGAAACTGGCCCTATCCTATGCTTAGAGCGGTGAATTGTTTAATCCCTCTGCACGGGATAGCGGAAGTGCCAGAACGCGAGGTATGACTGTTTTCAACCGATTCACCGACGAGCTGCCTTTGGACGAACACAATGAAATAACCAGACGATATAATACAATCAAACATGTATTATACTGAGGAACAAAAGAAATGCGACATTTTTGGAATCACATACAGTGTATGTTTCCGATGATTCCAAAAATGTGGCATTTCTTTTGTTCCTCAGTATATAATGTATTCAAGCGTACATAACGTATTCAAGTAATGGCATTCGTCCAATTGACACAGTTACATTTGACGTGTTCAAGCAGTGTCATACGTTCAATGGACAGATATATTTGACGTATTTAAGCAGTGTCACAAGTTCAGTTGACACGGTTACATTTGACGCATTGAAGCAGTGACATGCGTCCAAGTGGCAGAGAGCAACATCGCCATAATCATCCCATCAGCACCACCATCATCGTTTACCTTGATAGAATGTAGACGGCTGAACGCCCAGTGAGCCTCTTAGTGCCGCCTGAACGTCGGGCCATGCGATGACATTCCCGTGAAAGGGCACGCACGACGTTCGCATGCTCTCTATGGTGTTGAGGGACAGCTCTTTGTCCCACATGTTGAACTGCGTCAGGCTGCCCACGAAGGACTCTCTCGTGCTGAAGTCCCCGCCCAGAGAGTCCTGTTCCTGTCCGATCACCAGTTGCCCTTTGCCTGAAACATTGACCACTGGGAGACGTAACCTGTGTTTTATCCAGTGGGTAAAAAAAAAAAAAAGCCCGGACAAACATGCGATATCACATTTTTGTCAGGGCTTATAGCCCTTTTCATCCTGATACACTCTTGTTTTAAATAATGTCGACTATGACAGTTCAAGGGTAGTGCCAAAATATTCTGGCACTACCCTTGAACCAAAAAGCTTGATCGTTCCTCTAATCTGTAAAGGCAGCTGTCAGCGGACAGTAAAGACAGTGGGCAAATTTGCAAAATTTCGGCCACAGGATATCATGGGCTAATTCACTGTTTTCACCGAAACACGTCTAATAAAATTTTGACCTGATTTTCCTGAAATCTTCTACTTTGTTGTTTACTACAACCTGTCTTTCCACACCAGAATCGCTAATTACTTTCCATACCTGGCACAGGTCTGCCAGTGGACAGGTTGAAGCCGCTGTCGTTGAGGAGGCCGTCCAGGTAGATCTTCCAGTTGCCCCGTACGCTGGACCACGTGAGTACCACGTGATGCCACAGCCCATCATTGGTGGCTACGTCCGTTACTATGCTCTCCTGGTTCACGTAGAAAGCAAACCTGAACGCCAGAAATCGGAGAAAAGGTGCTGACAGCCAGCGCTTAGATCCACGAGCCCCCGTACTTTTTGAAGGAGTACTCCCCAGAGAGACTCACTCGGGGAGTACGCCACAACTTGAGTACACTTATATTCAAATGAGACGCTAATGCATCTCATTTGAATAGAAGTGTACTTGTGGTGTACTCCCCGAGTGAGTCTGTCTGGGGAGTTAATCATTTTATTTGAATACAAGAGTACTTGAAGCGTACTCCGTGAGTGAGTTTTTCTGGGGGGTGGCTGGGGGTGGGGGAGGGGGGGGGGTGGGGGGAGGTAATCCTGCAAACAGTGCGGGACATTAACACATTCGAGACGTGCAGTATTCGGCTCAATGCCGCGTATACGGGTGCGGCACGTCTCGAGTGAGTTAAATAGTAGGTATAAAAAACGGCGCTAGTAGGGAAGAACCGTGTGCCCTCATCAACGGAAATAAATTCGTGCATCTAGTTCTGTCCTGGACAGGCAATAGACAGAAAGTCCATTACGTGAACATGGAGGTTTTTATCTTATTACGCTAAAAATCTCACTTTTCGCAAAAGAATAGACTTACTGTCTTGGCAGAGGTGTCTTCACACAAAATGGGGTTGTAGACTTTATTTCACTAGAGAGTACAAGTCATGTATATATATTTGTGCACTTCAAACTGGGCCACGTCGGTGTATATTCAGAGTGGAATGAAGGCGTGTCATACACACATGCATGCACACACACACACACACACACACACACACACACACACACACACACACACACACACACACACACACACACACACACACAAACATTTTATCAGAATCTAAACTTGTCTTACTAACACACGGAAGAAAATGTAGATATAATTCCTTACCCATTGTAGTCAGTCAGTGTCAGCGTGTTATCGTTGTTACCCACGGCGTATGAGAATGGTGTGCCGTAGTTGTCGGTGTCGTCACTTCTCATCCAGAAGAACACGGTCAAGGCAGTCAGCGGCCGGTCAATGGGCAGAACGGCGAAGTCTGTCGTGCTGGCGGCTGGGAAGTCTAGCTGGTAATGAGCGTCCACGTCTGAAAATAAGCGATGTGAGAGTTGAGAGAAGAGAAAAGTATATTGATATACTGACGAGCAACAATAAAAGCGACATTTTTGGAACCACCGGAAATTCTGTAGTGTTTCCGATGGTTTAAAAAATGTCGCATTTTCTTTGCTCGTCATTATATACACCACAAGCAACATCGTCCCACATCTGAGTAAAAGTAGAACGTATGAGTTATTTCTTTAGCGCACGTACTCGTATGACGACGATTCAAAACGCCTCCAAGGGATAGAACACGTCATCTGTAAATAATCACCACAAAACGATTTCTGAATAAACCCTTACCCGACTCGCAATGGACACCAGTGAAGCCCTCCTTACAGTGACATATGTACTTGTTCACCAAATCTTCACATTTAGCTCCGTTCTGGCACGGGGATGATACACACTCCAAAATCTCCGTCTTACAACGCTGGCCCGTATAGCCGGCTACACAGTCGCACCTGCGTAATATTAGTTTGCTAGTTAGTTTTGGGGATATAACCATGAAAAGGCTACTAAGGCCATCTCGTCATCTCACATCAGAGACACATTAACTCATTCGAGACGTGACGTATAAGGATCCGCGGCAAATAGCCGTGTATCCGTATACGTCATGTCTCGAATGAGTTAAACACAAGAGAGTAAAAATATAACAAACTTTATTTACCATGCGACATTTATGAGTACAGGACTTGTATTGTTTTGTTGTTGTGTAACAAACAGTTACTGGTATAACGACCATTCACCACAATACACGCACTAGAATCACATTCCCCAACACTCCTTCCCCCACTCCTACACACACACACACACACACACACACACACACACACACACACACACACACACGCATACACACACACACACACACACACACACACACACAACGTGCATAATTACATATTGTCACAGCAAGACAAAACAACTCATATAACAGTTAGGCTTTGCCAGTCATTCTTGTCGCCTCTCGGGTCCGATGAGGGGGAACAATGTCGGAGGTATGAGTCTAAGGCTTTAACCTTCGACTCGTACCTCCGACACTGACCCTCCCTGATCGAACCCGAGAGGCGACAAGAACCACTGGCAAAGCCTAACACGTAATACAACTGATAACGACAAGAGATAAATTCTCGTGAGCCCCCGCGACTGCGGGGACCCAAAAGGGTTTATGTCTCTTGCAGATGGGTAGCGTTTGTCTTGCCCCGGCAGTCAACAGGTTAAAATTCGCATATGTTTCTCACGCCAGACCGACGCACATGGGTTCTTGTTTGGCGTACGCCAGACTCCGGGTCGATTCGGCTGAGAGACATTTCGGCGTGTTACTCCCCTTATACAAAACTGCATGGCCACGGCGAAGTAAAGTAACCCTTGGTCGATATGGACATCACTTCAGTTTCCACCGCCACCACAATCCTAGTCAGCTAAAGGTCTTTGGCCACCGTGGGCCACAGCTGGCCCGCGCACGGCCGTGCGCGGGCCAACTGCGGCTGACGTCGGCCCGAGGACCTTTAGCTCACTGGGACTTACCTGAAGGCACTGGGCTCGTCCACGCACTGGCCGCCGTTTCGGCAGGGAGCGGACAGACACTCGTCTGTCTCGATCTCGCACTTGGTGCCTGTGAAACCCTCCCTGCACGTGCACCGGTACCCGCTGACGTCATCCTCGCACGTGCCGCCGTTCAGGCAGGGCGCATCTTCGCAATCGTTGACGTCATTCTCACACGTCACACCTACCCTGGCCAGACAGGCACACGTCAGTGGTAGGAAGATTTCGAACTGTACTGTCTTTTAACGAAGAAAAAGAAAGCTTCGAGGAGTGTACATACATCGTAGGCCTACACATAACACCAATTGAAAGCACTGTTGAGTGAGAATAACATCAGCAAACAAGCCAATAATAAATATTTCATACATTGTAAAAATACAAAGTGCAATGACCCACGTTGCTGAATAAAAGCGCGAGACAAAAGAACCATGCCTGTATTGTCTGCCGAGAAATTCTTAGCCTCTTAGCATGTATGGACGAGGAACTCTATATGAGTTCGGTCCCATGACAGCAACTGAATAATCGCTGTCAGGGAACCTAAATCATATGGGCGAAGAGCCGCTCTTAGGGGACCTAACTAGTATGTCGTGTGATACATTTTGACGTCTCACCTTGGAATCCGTTGCGACAGTTGCAGGTGAAGGAATTAGCACCGTCCACGCAGGTACCTCCATTCTGACAAGGGGAGGAGATACACTCGTCGATGTTGCGCTCGCATTTCTTTCCTGAAAAAAAAAATTCATTTGAACCTTCACTGACGGGATACAGTGCACACCGCCAACTGCAAGAGGCGTAGATTTTCATAAATAATGCAGCTGTGAAAAGCACGAAAAGTATGCTGACGATCACAAAAAATGCGCTGTCATTCGAATCAGTGTTTCCGATGACTTGGGAGATGTCGCATTTCTTTTGCTCGTCAGTATATAAACAATATACAAGGGACAGGGATTGCGATGAAAAAAACAAAATAGCATATCACTATAAGCCTGAATTTCGCAGCAAATGAGATTTTTACTTACTTACTTACTTACTTACGCCTGTCACCCCTACCCGGGTATAGGCCGTCGACGAGAGACCTCCAGCAACTCCTGTCCTGTGCTTCTCCTTCAATTCTACTCCAGGTGGTTCCCAGTCTCTTGATGTCTGCTTGGAGGTCTCGACGCCAGGAGTTTCTCGGCCTACCTCTTTTCCTCTTTCCCTGGGGGTTCCATGACAATGCCTGCCTAGTGATACTGGAAGCTGGCTTTCTCAGACTGTGACCGATCCATCCCCATCTTCTTCGCCCAATTTCATTCTCTGCTGTTATCTGCTCTGTTCTCTCCCAGAGTCTGACGTTGCTGATCTTCTCTGGCCAGTGGATTTTCAAAATTCTTCTAAGGCAACTGTTCATGAAGGTCTGTACTCTGTTGACCGTGGTTTTTGTCAATCTCCATGTCTCTGCTCCATATAGGAGAACTGCTTTTACATTGGAGTTGAAAATCCGGACTTTGGTGTGTTGTGACAGCTCTCTGGAACTCCACACTTTTTTCAACTGGAGAAAGGCTGCTCTGGCTTTACCGATTCGTGCTCTGACATCTGCATCAGTGCCGCCTTTTTTGTCTATGATGCTCCCGAGATAGGTGAAGGACTCCACCTCCTCCAACGGGGTGCCAGCAAGCAAGACTGGTTCTTCCCTGGTTGCGTTCAGCCTCATTGTCTTTGTTTTCTGTTTGTGAATGGTGAGGCCCACTTGGGACGAGATGTCAGCAAGCCTCGTGGTCTTGTTCTGCATTTGTTGATGAGTGTGGGACAGTAATGCCAAGTCGTCTGCAAAATCGAGGTCGTCAAGCTGTGTCCACAGTGTCCACTGTATTCCACTTCGTCTGTGCTCTGTGGTCATCTTCATGACCCAGTCTATGGCCAGTATGAAGAGGAATGGAGACAGCAGACACCCCTGCCTGACACCAGTTCTGACCTGGAGCTCTCTGGTGAACTGCCCTTCGTGGATCACGCGACATGTCATGCCATCATAGCTGCTCTTGATCAGGCGGACGAGCTTTGTGGGTACACCGTAGTGTCGTAGGAGTTTCCACAGAGTCTCTCGGTCCACGCTGTCAAATGCTTTCTCATAATCCACAAAGTTGACGTACAGCGGGGAGCTCCACTCCAGAGACTGTTCCACGATGATGCGGAGAGTGGCGATCTGGTCTGTACATGATCGGTTCTTCCTGAATCCTGCTTGCTGGTCTCTCAGCTGGGGGTCAATGGAGCTCTTCATTCTCTCTAGGATGATCCTGTTGAAGACCTTTCCTGGTACTGACAGCAAGGTGATTCCTCTGTAGTTGGAACACTTGCTGAGGTCGCCTTTCTTGGGAAGCTTGATTAGGTACCCCTCCTTCCAGTCAGCTGGCATCACCTCCTCTTCCCAGATCTTTCCAAACAGTGGGTACAGCATCTCAACTGTTGTCTCTAGGTCTGCTTTCAGAGACTCCGCTGGGATGCCATCTGGCCCTGCTGCTTTGCCATTCTTCAAAAATGCCACTGCTTTTCTGATCTCTTCCCGGCTGGGTCTGTCACAGCTGATGGGTAGGTCGGTCTCTGCCGGCTGGATGTCGGGGGGGTCGGGTGGGCTAGGTCTGTTCAGTAACTCTTCAAAATACTCGGCCCATCTGTCGAGTTGGTCTGCTCTGTCTGCAATAGGCTTGCCTTCTTTGTCTTTTACTGGTCTTTCTGTATGGCCATACTTACCCGACAATCTTCTGGTAATGTCGTAGAGCTGTTTCATGTTGCCGCTGCCTGCTGCCTTTTCTGCCTCTGCTGCCAGGCTGTCTGTGTAGGCCCTCTTGTCTGCCCTGATACTCCTCTTCACCTCGCGGTTGGCTTCCGAGTATTCCCCCTGTGCCCTTACTTTGGCTGCTCTCGTGCGACTGTTGTTGACCGCTGCTTTCTTCTGCTTCCTCGCTTCTATCTTCTTCAAGGTCTGTGCCGACAGCCAGTCCTTGTGGTGGTGTTTCCTGAACCCTACAGTGTCTTTGCAGGTTGAGTTCAGCGCCTCTCTAACTGCCTTCCACTGCTGCTCTGTGGTGACCGCCTCCTCTTCATTTACTAGCTCCTGTAGCGCTTGAAACCGGTTGGACAGCACCAGTTTGAACTCTTCTCTAACTCCAGTTTCTCTCAGGAGGCCTACATTATAGCGCTGTCTTCTTGTTGTCTCTGTGCGGCTTTTCTTTAGCTTGAGCTTCATTCTTAAGGTAAGCAGATGGTGGTCTGAGGCGACATCTGCTCCCCTCCTCACTCGAACATCTTGAAGGGATCTTCTAAATTTCTTGCTAATGCAGATATGGTCTATTTGGTTCTCTGTTGTATGGTCAGGTGAGACCCAAGTTGCTTTGTGTATTCTTCTGTGTGGGAAGATGCTGCCTCCAATGACAAGTCGGTTTAGAGCACAAAAGTCTACAAACCTCTCCCCGTTCTCACTCATCTCCGAGCCTAGTCCCTGTCTCCCCATCACCTCTTCGTATCCGGTGTTGTCCTCCCCTATTTTGGCATTAAAATCGCCCATGACGATGGTGATGTCTCGCTCCGCACATTTGTCCACGGCACTCTGGAGTCGGTCGTAGAACTCTTGTTTCTCTTCCTCGTCACTGTCATTGGTGGGCGCATAACACTGGATGACGTTCAGCTTGAGCTTTTTCTTGGTTCTAAAGGCTGCTGTTATAATTCTTGGCCCAAGAGGTTCCCAGCCCATCAGTGCTCTCTGTGCCACTGGTGACAGCATGAGTGCTACTCCTTCTGTATGGGGGGCATTCTCCTCTTCATGACCTGAATACAGAATCATCTCCCCACTTAACAGCCTTTTCTGGCCAGACTGCGTCCATCTGGCTTCACTGATGCCTAGCAGGGAAAGGTTGTACTTTTGCATTTCCGCTGCTATCTGGGCGGCCTTGCCGCTCTGGTACATGGTCTTGACGTTCCATGTGCCCATGGTTGTATCCCTGGATAGAGAGAGGCGGCTCGGTCCTGTGGCTTCCGAAGACTTCCGGCTTTCACCACAGGACGTCATAAGTCTTCTAGTAGAAGAACCTTCCTCCTCCAGGAAAGGAATTACTGTTAGTCTTTTCGTCGGCGTTTTTGTAGCTATTTCCTTTTTTGCAGGGTGGGGAAGCTACCCCCACGCCCAACCCCCTTACTAGGAGGACCAGGGGTTTTCTGTCGGGGTCACCTTCCCTTAGACCATGTTGGTTCACGGCACCTTATTTCATTCGGTGCACCCCTCTCACGAGGGACCCCCTATCCACCACCCAGGGGACGCGCCTCAACGCCGTATGGTCCCAGCGCGAGGAAATGAGATTTTTGTGCTCGAAAAATAAGAGCTTATGTGAGCCACTTGATGGCTAGGCCCTACTTTTAGATAAGTAGTTAACCCATTCAGCCCTGACGCACTACAGCAGGAGATGGGTCGACCATGATAATTCAAGGGTAGTGCCAGATTAGCTTGGCGCCTGTCGGCGTCAAGCTAATCTGGCACTGCCCTTGAATTATCATGGTCGATCCATTTCCTGCAACTGGTGCATAGTCATTAGGTGACACCTCCAAAATTTGGGAAATACGGCCATCGGGCTGAATGAGTTAATACGTTTTCTACATTTTTAGATAATGTAGTGCCAGTAAGATGTGTGGCCCAAGTCAAATCATGAGGGATTGATGGTCAAGGGACACTCTGGCCATAACAATGACAATGTGTCCACAGGAGATAAACTATGGCCGATAGATACTTGCCTAACCGAGTATACACTACGCCACTACCCATAAAAAAAAAACACTTTACAAAGTTTTGGAGACGATATCTTTTTAATGACTGAAGATTGTAATATTCTGACTGCATCTAGAAACAGATTACGCACTTGTGAACATAACAGGCTAAACTGAATCTTTTTCTGATGCGTTGCCTTTAAATTACAACCTTTGAACGCAACACCCCCAAATCAAATGTTGCACGGTAACACTTTCATGTGAGATGCGTTGTGTATCACGCACTGCTCACGTTTCATCCGGAGCTTCGTAAATCTGATTGCACCATTTAAAAGGGCATGCATTTATCTCCAAATGCTGCAAATGATTTGTATTTTGAAAGAAAACTGTTGCTGTTGTGGTCTGAATAAGGAATAAGACATGCACCCCCTAAAAAATCACTTTACCAGCTTCAGATGCATGTCGTCCATTCGCCAGCCAGTAATTTAAATTCCGATACTATCGTGATAAGGAGAATCATTTCTCTTTCAAATGCAAGCAAAAACATTCATTTTGAGCGAGAATTGTGGATTTTATTGCAAGAAAAGCTCACCTACCCTCGATTCCAAACATTTCAACTGATGGTGCAATTTTCATTTGTTTGTCTCTTCTAAGAAGAGAATGCTCACGATTTTTAAGAAATTCAAATCATCAGATGGTTTGGGGAGCGTTTCATGAGGAGTTACAGCTCTAGTAATGTTTTTACACAACATACGTAGTACCGCAAGGGGGAATGTGGAGGAGGGGGGAGGGGGTAAGGGGGGGGGGGGAGAGGTGGAAAGTTAGATGTAGTGCATCGCTTATGATATCAGAACGTTTATTTTTCAACAAGTAACTTGAAATAACACATTTTTCAACGACCTCTTGAGCGCATGTGTGTGTGCGTGCGTGTGTGTGTGTGCGTGTGTGTGTGTGTGTGTGTGTGTGTGTGTGTGTGTGTGTGTGTGTGTGTGTGCGTGTTTGTTTGTGTGTCTGTTTGTGTGTCTGTGTGTGTGCTAGTGTGTGCGTTTGCTAACGTGTGTGTTACTAAAACAAAAACAGTAAAGCAACACACACGTGCACACACACTCACACGCACGCACGCATACGGACTCAATGAGACGGTAAAAAATGTGTGTTATTTCAAGTTACACACACAGAGAAGTAACAGTTCTGAGATCATAAGCGATGTACTATATTTCATCTTTGACCTGTCCCTGTCCCCGTCCCCCTCCCGCCCCATCATTTTCTGCATCGGTATTGACTCGATGCACTGTTTTACAGAATGTGTGGCTTCAGAAGAGTTATTGCTACTCTTATTTCCCGTGTTTTCTTTGTCTTTTCTCCTGCTGTTTTGATGGTGGTTATGTTCGTAAGTGTAATGATGTTTTTTACAATAAAGAAAAAACACAAATAAACAAGTAGCCCGTCGACTAATCACACGAACATGAAGCAATAAAGCAGTTACACACACGTTAGCACTCGCGCACTTAAACACACGCATACACGCGCACGCACGCACGTACTTACGCACGCACGCACGCATGCACGCGCGCACACACACACACACACACACACACACACACACACACACACACACACACACTCGAGAAGACAGTGAAAATGTGTGTTATTGATGAGAAAAGAAAATGTTTCGAGGTCATACACTACATCTCACACTCGACACCCCCGGCCCCCCTCCCCCGCCTGGCTCCTCCCCCCCCCCCCCCCTCCCCCCCAACTCCAAAACCAAACCATCCTGTGCTCCCAGGAAAGGCCTTTTGACCAGGAGTTAAGGGTGAGGTAAGTCATCTGATGATTTGAATTCCTCACAAACAAAATGTTTGCATTCGCCTCTGTCGGCTTTTGTTGAGATAAAATCCATAATTCTCGCTTAAAATGAATATTCTTGGTTGCATTTGATAGACAAATAATCCTCCTTCTCAGGACATTACTCGGAATTCAAATCACTAGCCGACAAATGCGAGATATGCGTCTGAAACCGGTACAATTGATTTTTTTGTGGGGTGCATGTCTAATTCAGACCTCAACAGCAACAGTTTTCTTTCAAAACAAAAATCATTTGCATCATTATGAGATATATGGTGCGCCAATCAGATTTACAAAGCTCCGGATGAAACGTGAGCAGAGCTTGATAAACAACGCGTCTCACCTGAAAATGTTACCTTGCAATTTTCAATTTTGGGGGTGTCGTGTTCAAAGGGTTGTAACTTAAAGGTAACGCAACGGAAAAAAGATACTCTTTGTTGCATTGTATCCATAAGTGTACAAACTGTCTCGTGTTGCAGACAGAATTTTAAAAGTTTCAGGCATTCAAAAGATATCGTCTCCAAAACTTTGTAAAGTACTTTTGTGATGCGTAGTGTATGTGCCACACGCATCTGCCCTGTGCAGGCTAAAGACACTAAGTCCGTATTTGTGAAAAGCGAGATTTGACTTTAATACTGTAGCAGGGGAGATAATTTAGCTCAGTGTTCTAGTACAGTAGTACCCATTTCCCCCAGCACGCCCGCAGGCCCGGTAGTTAGCAATGCTGCTGGTGCCAGAGCGAGTAATACGTCAGCCAATCGGCGAAAGGCACGCCGAACACACCCTTAGGGTTGTGGGGTATAAATAGCGGTGCCTAGCGAGGGCGAGCAGCATCATCGAACAAAGGAACACATCATAGCCAGCTCGACAGCCGAAGAGAGAGGACGGTTTTTTCCGCTCTCTCCACACAGCTACACCGCACACAGAGTCAAGCAAGCAAGCCAGCAAGAGCGAGCCTTCAGTCACCGACTAACAAGTGTACGGCCTACCGCACAAGTCAAAACCACCCGCCACAACGCAAGCGGCCAGAATGGACAAGAGGAAGAACAGAAAGAAGACCAACCGACAACAGGCGGAAGAGTTTTCTTCCACCCTCCCCAAAGAAGCCACACCACAGCAAACGGCCCGGAGGGAAACAAGGAGCTATCGGCCCCCTCTGTCGCCACCGATACGGCCCCCGGCGCGCCCATACCTCGACCCACAGGCCAGCTGGACACCGGAAGGCAAAATAGTCGTGAGACCGTTTGCCTACCCGCCACTCCCACCTGATCTTGCCGGGATGCCATCACCCGAATACATGCGACGGATGATGGAGGAACGGGTGGCTCCACAGAGCCCGTATTACGGCCAGCAAGAAGAAGAAGAGGAACCAACACAGGCCCCTCATCAACATCGCCCCCAGTCACCGCCCCAGGAGACGGAGACCGAAGAGTCACAGGAGCCGGACTCGGAGCCCGACACCTCACCCTCCCCGCCGCCGGTCATCCTTCCGGAACACATTACCCGGAAACGGCCGGCATCGTCTGTGGAGGAAGGGACCCGGCTCCGAAGTATTGACTTCACCGACCTAGTAGTTCTACTTCAGGATGCGGTGCCTGCCATCGTGGCGTCCAAGGAGGACACCTACCACCGGGCATTATTCGCCGCTCGATGGCTGGTTCACACCGGGGCCATCGATGACCTCCGCACTTCCTCTCTAGAGGAGTCAGCCAGCCAGACCGCCACCACCACCTACAAGGATGAAGAAAGCCAGGCGAAGCCGGACCAGACATCTGTAGGGACGGCAGCGGCTCCGGAAACGGAAACCAAAATGACAGAGACCAACACCACCACCATCAAGCACCAAGGGTGCAACACCGCCGCACCGACCAGTGAAGAAAGGGGCACCACCACCGATCAAGCTCCACATCAGCCGCCACAGCCAACCACACACCAGTCAACCAGCACGGATCCACACCGGCGGCGGCGCTACCGGCCTCCAAAATGGGTCCGACAACAACGCCCACCACTCCTCCCTACGCCACCTCCACATCTCCGCCTGCCACCGCAGCACAGACACCCACCGCGCCCGTTCCAGCGCCCAACCCCCCGGCCCAGGATAGACTGGCCACCACCACCACCACCCAACCTCCCCAGACACAGCCACCACCAGCCACGGTACTGCCGGCCGCCACCACCACCACCCCCGCCACCACTCATCCAACACCTCCTAGAGTGGCTGGCGAACCAACTCCCCCCAGCCTGGCGATAGCAACGGTTCCCCGGCCACACCACCCGCCTCCTTCACCACCAACCACCCGGCCCCGGCAACAACATCAGCCACGGCGCAACGGAGCGGCAGACAGACAGTGAGACGGCCCTCCCCCCTACCTTCCCCTGGCCCACCCCCCCTTGGACGAAATCAGCGAAAGCTGGAAGTCCCGATCCCGTTTAAAGAATCATCATCATCA
>BTPG01000003.1:155948120-156043120 GCA_036245525.1 Semisulcospira habei
ATCGAGCATGATCATTAGTTGGGAGCCAAACTATTCTGGCACCACCCTTGAACTATCTTGCTGGATCCATTTCTTGCTGTGATGTGTCGGGGTTAAATGAGTTAAAAAGAAGCATCATCTTCGACTGAAACCGCAGGTAAGACATAATCTACTCTACAGATGGAAGTCTTAGTATCCAACCAGCCATCAATGAAACAAAGGAAAGTCAGTAACGAGTCGATAAATAAAAATAACAAACAAACTGAAATTTTTAAAAAAAAGCCGTAAGAAAAGCAAACAACAACAGCGGCAAAATACAACAAACAAACAGTGCCTAGCTCGTTACATGAAATAAAGAGAGAAGCTCAGTAAAAACTCAGGCTTGGCAAAGCCATCAGCATTTATTTTAAATTTAACTGGTCGAAGTCAACATTTGACTTTTACGTGTTCGAGCCGGAAATCCTTTATGCCGCGTATGCGGATGCTGCACGTCTCTGCTGAGTTAACTCATGTAAGGCGCCCCTCATCAATAGCTGCGAAAGTGTCGTAAAGCGCGTTGCCGGCGACAACGCTACACAAAACGTTCGCGGCTATTCATGCTGGACTCAGTCCTTGAATGAGCTAACAGCAAACTTTGTGAATTCACGAATAAATCCTAGGAGAATTCTCTTCCATCTGCTGGTGTGCGATTTTGGAACTTCACACTACGGCCAAAGGCCGTAAGGTCCAAAGTCACACCTCAGCACACCTTTATTCAAGTTACCCTTCCTTCGCCTGGCTGAGCCTCTGCTGTACTGCCATTGGACGTGGCCGCCATCCCGGCCTCTGCACTCACACAACCCAAACTTGCACACAGAAATTCCTAGGCCGTTTATACTCAAGTCTTATCCTGTAACTGAGAACTGTGCACTTTACGCTCATATCTTTCTCTTCTGTTTTCCACTGAAGTCACGTCGACTTTCTCGCACTAACAACAGAAATGCACTGTGGTTTAGTTCACAATGACTTCACTCGGCAGTAGCTGTTTTATATGATACGACACGTGCCTGCCGGCCGCACTGCTGCCGCTAGGGCTCATTATGTGAATGATCTGCGTGCCTCAGTTTTGCATAACCTCCTGGTATTGCTCGTCGTGTTCCGGAAGTGGAGGGGTTAATATTGTTTACTCATAGTGAACGTAGCCATGAGTAGCTAGAGATGCTTTAGCATCGACGTCACTGACTGGCAGATTTCCAAAGTCAGCACCGCATGTGTACAGCACGTGCACACTGGTGGAAAAAAATCGGATGTGTGCACAGGTTGCTTCCCTTTGATCAGCTGTGCATGCGGGTAAATTTCGCTTCGCCAGCTAACGTGTAAACGTTTTGGTGAAGCGGTCTCTTGCCACTTTTTGAAATGTCGAGTCGGCACTGAGCTTTAGCCTACAAATATGAGGCCCATTGCTTCCCGGGTTCCGCTAGCGGCACGGCTCAGCCGACCCACCCGGCGTCAGCGAGGCTGTGCGCCCGGAAATCGCTGGCTGGCAGACTAACCCACTCTGTGAAAGATGCAAACCTAAAACTCATTCTCAATGTACCGGAGACATGAATGCGCCGTCAACTGAACACGGCCCAGTCTACCGATCTTTCTATCTGGAAACCTATGCCATATCCAACTGCAAGAGGTATAGATCCTCAAGAACCCCGCATTCGCGGGGGCTCATGAGGATCTATGCCTCTTGCTGACGGCATCACTTTGAATCCATGTTGGTGAGACATCTAGGGGTCAGTTTTGGGTGTTGAATTAACGAAGATTGCCGCGTCAGCTATAACTTGAACGGGTTCAAGTTTCAACCAATTTCGATCATAAAAGACCAAATGCCCAAGGTAATGGAAGGGGGAAAGGATACCGTCGTGTTTCGGCAGTACTGAAAGGGGTTAACTCATTCAAGGTGCCCCGCTTTAATTGCTGTGAAAATGTCGTATCGCGTCCTTGAATGAGGCCGCGTAATGTCTACCATAAGTTTATGACTGTATAGAAGGCCTAATCGACTTTTCTGTCTACTCATGGTGAACGCAACCATAAGTAGCTATGGCAGAGATGCTTTAGCATTCAAGTCACTGGCAGATTTCGGAAACAACGATTTCCAGGTTTCCAGACAAACCGACGCAGCAGCTTCCGAGGGTCCTCAAACCGACTCCATCTCTGAGGGCGGTCTGACTTGAAAACGTATTTGTCTGTGGCGGCCCCATAGTCATGACCTCAGAAATGAAAGGGGGCCTGAGATTCCCATCCTCTGCATGAGCAGTCTGCCTACACAACACACTTTAACCCGTTCAGTGCCGAGAAAAAATTGAACACCACTAAAAACTGCGAGAGGTATAGACCCGGAGGCTCATGAGGATACATGCCTCTTGATGACACCACCTTTATGTTCCTGGCACATCTAAGTTTGTTGTTTGTTTGTTGTTGTTTGTTTGTGTGTGTGTGTGTGTGTGTGTGTGTGTGTGTGTGTGTGTGTGTGTGTGTGTGTGTGTGTGTGTGTTGAATTATAAACAGTCTGCATCAGCTGGCACTGAATTAATTATGTAGGATACTCGTAAAACAAGGTGAAAATTCCCTTACTGTTACGTTGCATTGCATTTTCATGCAACATCTAGCGTTTGTACTGAAGTTTTAACCCATTCAGCCCTGACGCACTACAGCAGGAGATGAGTCGACCATGATAATTCAAGGGTAGTGCCAGATTAGCTTGGCGCCTGGCAGATCCATCGCCTGCAACTGGTGCATAGTCATTAGATGACGCCTCCAACAATTGGGAAATAGATGACGCCTCCAACAATTTGAGAAATACGGCCGTCGGGCTGAATGAGTTAATATGCTTTATGACTCAGCTCCCATCACGACAAATGAATCACAATCACCCAGTATTAACTCACATTTCGTCGGTCAACCTGAGCAATCGTGATCTGTTTTACGTACTGGGAGGCAATGCAGTTTTGATAATTATGAACCTCTGTGTAAAAGACAGTCACACCATCAAAGGTTTAGGAAACTTGCACGAAAAAAGTCCCCTGATAACGATTGTTTTATATGGTGTTGCCACATTCCTTCTGCCAATGAAGATAAGTAGCGGCTAATCTCTCTGTTTGTTTGTTTGTCTATTTTGACAAAGGGTATTTACCCGAAATATTAATAAATTGTGTTGTACCCGTCTTTTCTAAGCGTGTTTCTTTCTCCGTTGGGTACTTCTTTGCATATTACACGCTTGGCAGTCACCTTTTTGGTCTGGATTGATTGTTTTATTGTAGGAACTAGTTACGAACTATTCCACAAGAAAGAGCTGTCGTTCTTCCTGGAACTGTACGTGGAGCCAACGCATATCACACAGTCCACGCATAACACATACAGGTTGGCTCCAGTATTCGGCGCTCCAGTATACATGTACATAGAGAGTCGTTCATCGGTGATTAGGTGAAACCAAAGACAGTACAATATACTTTGGTGATACCGAGAATCTCACTTGAGTGATTTTACAACATTATCCCACTAGCGAAAGAGAGTAGGATAAGGTTTTAAGACCTCGAGAGTGAGATTCTCAGTATCACCTACACTCCGAGGTAAGAATCTATTTCTTTCTCACCTTTTTCTTGGCCGCATAAATCCGATGTGAGTTGGTTTTTGGCACACGTATAAACACAACACAGACGCCATTGTGTCTTTGGCAAAGAACATGACGTCATTTACTTTGTATGTGACGTGGATATTTGGGATGTCAGACATACGTTCCTACATGATGATGTAATAGTATACATGTACAGCGGTATCTGATATAACGTGCACAGATGTCTGCCTATGTGGCTCCCGGGGATGCTCGTTGAAGAAAAGGTTCTTGAGCCGACGACAGCCATTCCTGGCCCGCGCCAGCAAAGGATGACGTTGGCTCGATGACCTTTTGTCGACTGTGGTTTGCTTTTTTCACAAATTTAAATTCAGCACGACAATAACGCGATCGCGAATAGCGCGGTTTGACTTTAAGTCTTTTACACAAGTTTAACTCATTCTAGACGAGTCGCATCAGAATTGCAACATGTCTCGAATGAGTTAATTTGAAGGTTTTGTGGCCCAAACACACACACACACACACACACACACACACACACACACACACACACACACACACACGCATGCACGCACGCACGCACACACACACACACACACACACACACACACAGACAAACAAACTCACTAAAATGTGTTGATTCCAATGAAATATATAATATGATAACTAGTTAACCATTTGGCTGTCGGTAGTGGTTTTCGACGAAAACCGCTACCGACAGCAAAAGGGTTAACATAATTACACCTACATTGTTGTTTGATTTGGTATGCTCGTTATTTCGTTTTACATCATACATTCATGTATAATTTAATGAAGTCTCGAATCCTTTAATACTGAGTCTCTTTACTTGCATTTACCCTCATTCATTTTCTCAGGTGGCAACAATTAATTCAGTTTTCAAATGTCTTCCTTCCCGGCAAAACCATATAATGCAAGAGAAGCAATTTCTTTCCCAAGTTTAGGCGTTTCTCTTCCCACGTTGAGAAACGCCTACACGTGTGACAAAATACCCAGCAGAGAGATAAATTATAAAACTTAGATAGTTTTTAATGTGCTGCAGTTGTCCTTTCTATACATGTTTCTTTCTAAGCGTGTTTCTTTTTTTTGGGGTATTTCTTTGCGTATTACTCACATGGCAGTCACCGTTATGGTCTCTCGCATGTGTGTGTGTGTACCTGATTTATGATTTATGATTATGAAATTATGAATTATTACAAAGTGCTTGTTTGCTGGTCAATTTTTGTATACAACCACAGCTTCGTTTTTAGTCCGAAACGCTCATGATAGTTCAAGGATAGTGACTGAATAGCTTGGCGCTTTTCTGCTGCAAGGATCTGGGGCTGGGTGAACAGACGATTTCCGGAAATCAAAAGTAGGTCAAAATTGCACGTGTTTCGACGAAAACAGCCAAATAAAAGCCCGTACAAACGTGCGTATGGCATGTTTGTCCGGGCTTCGAAACACAATCGCATGTTTGTCTGGGCTTTTATTCCGCTGTTTTCGTCGAAACACAATCGCATGTTTGTCCGGGCTTTTATTCCGCTGTTTTCGTCAAAACAAGTGCAGTTTTGACCTAACTGCTGATTTCCGATCAACGCCTGCTTAACTCATTCAGCCCGACGGCCGTATCTCCCAAATTTTGGATGCGTCATCTAATGACTATGCACCAGTTGCAGGAGATGGTTCGACCATGATAATTCAAGGGCAGTGCCAGATTAGCTTGGCGCCGGGAGGCGCCAAGCTAATCTGGCACTACCCTTGAATTATCATGGTCGACCCAACTCCTGCTGTAGTGCGTCGGGGCTGAATAGGTTAAGTTATACAACCCTGTAATGGCACAAGACAGCAAGTCCATTTTGTGAAAAGCGAGATTATCACTGTATTACAATAAAAATCTCACAAGAACGTATTTACTGTCTTTTGCCCTCACTATGCAGTTAGTGATGATACTGATTTTATCTGATTTTATTGCTAAGATTATAGGTCGGACACCAAGAGAAGGCAGCGTATAGAAAAAAACAATGGCAGGATTTTAAACGAAAGGAGAAAAGACCCACACTTTTTCTTAGACTGAAATACTCTGCTTTGTTCGTGTATTATACTGACGATCAAAAGAAATGCGACATTTTTGGAATCATCGGTTCAGTGTTTCCGATGATTCCAAAAAGGTTGCATTTCTTTTTGCTAGTCAGTATACGTTAACCCCCTTGTGTATGCATACTACAGACAATGCCGATGACTGCAAGCACAGGGGGTTTAATAATGGCGCCCTGGCATAAGACTCTCCACCGGAATGAATAAAACAAAACAATGTGCTTGTACATTCAGCTACTGGCGCAAAGGGGTCAACTCATTCGAGACGCCGTGCCGCATCGGGATACGCAGCTTTACACCGCGTATCCGGATGCGGCACGACTTGAATGTGTTAAGATTGGCACTCCGATACATCAGAGATTGTTCACTGGAATGAATACAACGACACATAAGACTGCGCACTGACTGTCTGGCTCGATTCCCTGCCGCTCAGCGGTAGCGAATCGATGGAGGCAACCAGTGTGATAAGACCACCATGGCTGAACCCATGATTATCACTCTTGCATGGCGAAGACGAGTCAGTGGATATTGAATCAGCAAAAGACAAAGAATTTCAGACGGTGGACAATGTGATCTTCCAGTCGGGTGATATTGGCATTTCAACGAGCGCGTGGGAAAAATCAAGACGTATCCGTGCCAATTTTATATAACATGGGAGTTGTCCGAATCCATGAAGGTGGACCATGCGACAGAACAACCATGATAGTTCAAGGGTTATGTCAGAAGTTATTCTGGAACTACTGTTGACTCATTCGAGCCGTTCCGCGTACGGCGGATACGCAGCATTATCGCACACCCGGATGCAGCCCGTCTCGAACGTGTTACAGTATCAAAGACAATCTATTTCCTGAACTATTCTGCAGGACTTAGCTCGTTTCACCCCAAGGCCGCATTTCCAAAATTTCAGAAGTGTCACTTCAAAACTATGTACCAGTTCCAGGAGATGGATCGACCATGATAATTCCAGGGTGGTGCCAGATTAGCTTGGCGCCATCAGGCGCCAAGTTAATCTGGCACTACCCTTGAATTATCACGCTCGATCCATCTTTTCTCTCTCGATCTCTCGATCCATCTCCTGTTCTAATGTGTCGGGGCTAAATGGGTTAGAGGGGGGGGGGGGGGGTGTTGACGGAGGTATCCTGTCACAGCCTGTCAAGGTTTGGCGGCGGCGGTGTCTGTGACAAAGCTGATGCCGAAAGCGGAGATGAAGACGTTGATGACAGTAATGAGCAAGATGAGGGCGACAGAGGCGTTGTTGAGGTGCTCCGTGCGCTTGTGGCCCTTCTCTGTCTTCGGATCCGCCATCCCCAGGATCAGCAGAATAATGCCAGTCCCCACCTGCACACAGTACAACAGGTATGAAGTCTTCTTCGTTCCCAAAGTGGATACCGCGGGGATCATCCGTGCCACTCTGACATGTTGCAGCTGACTCATACTGTCGATCTTCAATTGTTATTGTGAAGTAAGAGAAACACAGCAAGAAAGTAACACGCTTTATTGGCAGTTACCGTTTGGGTCTGGATTTTGTTATCATTGTGGTCGAGTAGGTTGTCCATTTCGAGAGACAGTCACAAGCACAGAAAGAACCACACACCAATCACATCTGTACATCCACAAACACGAACATGTACATAAACCACATACGGGGATAAATAACAAGATGGGATGAACCATAACCCACAAAGTCTCTTCTATATGAGAGTCATAACGCACAAAGTCCTTTTTATATGCGAGCTGTCCTCGCTGTCAAGGGTCTCTACCTGTTGTCTTTGACATGATTCTGATGTTGAAATATATCCTATTGAAAAAGCCTAGCACATTTGACAATGCGCCAGTGAGCTCAATCTATAAAGGGTACAGTGCATACGCGTCATTGGTTTGGAAAACGTTATTTGTCATGACGTAATTTTAGTTTTTACGTGATATGAGTTAACTTTAAAAGAAACTACCAAGTAAGAAAAAGCACTGCTAAGGGAGAGAATTGTGCATTATCGACTAATGATCATAGATCTACTTTGGTCAAAGCACACACACACACACACACACACACACACACACACACACACACACACACACACACACACACACACACACACACACACACACATAAACACACACACACACACACACACACACACACACACACACACAAGGAAAGAGGGGTGCGCTGTGATTGGAAACAATGCATATGGATGCCCCCCTCCCTTCCACCCCCGAAGGGGGGGGGGGGCGCATCACATATCCACTGGATAATTAACCTCTTGGTGCATGGGAATTTAGATCTAAGTCCCCCAAGTGGGGTCCAGATGTTTAGCCTGTGTGGACAGCTGTTCTTCTGTATACCATCGGCGTAACTGGAGGAAGAGAAGGAACTTCTGCCTACCTGCAAAGAAGACCACATTTTACTGTGGTTTCTGCAGGGGCATACGTTTCATCCATGCCTCCACCTACAGCCAAATTTCCATGCATCCTAAGAGAGAACCCGAGAACCTATTAAAAAGGGGGAAGGGGTTGCAATCGAAATTGTAGTAATAAACGAGACCAAAGGAGTTGACTGCCAGTGCTTGTAATTTAGAAGAAACTACCAAGTAAGTAGGAAAAAGCACTGTCAGGGGACAGAATTGTGCATTATGGACCAATGATCATAGATCTACTTTGGTCAAAGCTCAGAAAAAAGGATAGGAAAGAGGTGCGCGCTAAGTAAATGAGTGGAAGCAATGCATATAGAAGTCTTCAACTTTGCCTTCCAGACGACCTGAGAAGCAATGGTGACCAAACTAGAATTTCACGGTGCAATTTCCAGTCTCAATAATATGTGTGAAGGGAGGATGACTTTACCTAGATACATGATATTCTACTGTACACGCGCATGCTCTTCTGACAGCGCGTCGATGTGTGTGCGTGTGCGCGCGCTAAATACGCCATCTAAAATATTACGTCGATGTCTGTGTGATGACGAAATTTCTGGTTTTACGTCACCGTCACTATCTGACTTTCTCCAGAAGTTGAGATTTTTTACTTTTTAAAACATTTCTTCATACAATTAATTTTTACTGAAAAAGTTCAACAAATACACAGCTGGCTTACGAACTCATCCGATATCTTTATCCAAAACCGCAAGTGAATATAATGAAAAATAACGGACACTAATGTGGGTCAACCGACTTCCTATAAACGGTCATTTAAATCTTCAATAAGACATCCAATTTCAAAATGCTCGGAGGGCCTTCTAGGCACCCACTGAATGAAGCACCTCCCCTAATTTCAAGCTTGTACGTAGGCACACTTCGGAGATTGTGTTATTTACATACATACGCACATACGCACATACATACACACACACACACACACACACACACACACACACACACACACACACACACACACACACACACACACACACGCACGCACGCACGCCCGCCCGCCCGCACGCACGCACGCACGCACGCACGCACACACACACACACACACACACACACACACACACACACACACACACACACACACACACACACGCACACACATTCATACGGACTTCCACGTCAAAAGTACGTTCTACAGCGAGGTTTGCGTAACTAGACATGACGTAATTTTTATCTTGTTACTTCACTGTCAGAGTTTTAGTCTATCCCGCCTATGATGTCGAGTTTTTAAGTCCCTTCTTCGGACGGGTCGCGGTGGGGCGAATTTAATAGCACGTCCTTGATGTCAAAGGTGGGCAGGTTAAAACCTCTAACAATTGAAGTAACAAGATATGTGCGTATGTATGTATGTATGTATGTATGTATGTATGTATGTATGTATGTATGTATGTATGTATGTATGTATGTATGTATGTATGTATGTATGTATGTATGTATGTATGTATGTATGTATGTATGTATGTAATCAAGAGAATCACCGATATTTCTGTACACACAAGCTTGAAACTTGGCGAAATACTTTCTTAAGTGGGTGGCTAAGAGAGCCTCCGAACATATTGTAATTGAATGTCTCATTAAAGACATAAACAACCGTTTATCGGAAGTCGGTTAACCCAGATTACAGTCCGTAAGTTTTGTCATATTTACTTGAACTTTTGCATATAGCTAATTTGGAGAAAGACATTGGATGAGTTCGTTAGCCAGCTTTGTATCATTTCAACATTTTTAGTAAAAATTAATTCTTTTCAGAAAAAAATTAAAACACTATAAAACCTTACTTCTAGAGAAAGTCAGACAGTGGCGGTGACGTAAACTGAAGAGGCAACTTCGTCACCACGCAGACACTGACATAATACTCTAAATATGACGTCATTCTCTCTCGCGCGCGCGGCTATCTCTCTGACACACACAAACATGCGCGCATCTCCAGGATGAATAGATCCTCATGCGCCCTCCAGGCGCATGAGGATCTATGCCTTATGGAGATGTTTGGAGCGCGCGCACTAATACGCACACACACATCGACTCGCTTTCAGAAGAGCATGCAGGTGACCTGTGTACTTAATATATCATGTAGCTAGGTAAAGTCAACCTGCTTTCACACAAATTATAACAAGACTGAAATTGTACCGCCGTGAAGTTCTAGTTTTGGCACCATTTTTTCAAGCCTATGAAGCGAAAGTGAAACTCATATCACGTAAAATATAAAATTACGTAAAAACTAAAACATACGTCATGACAAATGACGTTTGACAAATCAATGACGCGTATGTCCTGCGCCCCTTATAGAACTCACTGACGCATTGGCAAATCTGTGAGACTTTTTCAATAGGAGATAATTGAACATCAGAATCAGGTCAAAGACAAAAGGTAGATACCATTGACATGCAAGGACAGCTCTCACTTAGAAGGGACTTTGTAGGTTATAGTTCATCCCATCTTGTTTCTTTTGAAATCGCCCCACCGCGTCCCGTCCTAAAAAGTCTCTTCTAGAAAAAGAAGAGACTTAAAAACTCTCTCTCTCTCTCTCTCTCTCTCTCTCTCTCTCACACACACACACCCAGGCACAGCCACATAAACACACGCACGGTCCATCCAGAAGTGTGTGTGCGTGTGTGTGTGTGTGTGTGTGTGTGTGTGTGTGTGTGTGTGTGTGTGTGTGTGTGTGTGTGTGTGTGTGTGCGCGCTCTCTCTATCTCTCTCTCTCTCTCTTGCGGAAGTCGGCAGATATATTTCTAGCATGCCCAACAAAAAGTCTGCTGGCATTGATGGTATTGATAATGAAACCCTAAAAATCTCATTACCGTATAGAGTAGAATCACTAACATATATTTTCAACCTCTGCATAAAGCAAAGTACATTTCCAACCATTCTTAAAGAAGCAAAGGTAATCCCAATCCCTAAATCAAAAGATCTTGAAGATATTAATAACTATCGTCCAATCTCCCTTCTGTCAGCTTTGTCAAAACCCATTGAAAAGCACATTCAAAAACATCTCCTTGATTTTCTGGAAAAAGGTAAATTACTTAATATTCACCAGTCTGGTTTTAGACCGAAACATTCTTGTCAGTCAGCACTGACACATATTGTAGACAGCTGGCTGGAATCAATCAATAAAAGCCTGATGTCAGGAGCAGTTTTCTTAGACCTTAAAAAGGCGTTTGACCTTGTGGACCATGACATTCTCCTAAATAAGCTAACAGTTTATCACTTGGACGCAACCGCTATAGAATTCTTCCAATCATATCTCGAAGACAGAAAACAAATGGTGTACGCCCATGGAAGATACTCTAAGCAAGGAAATGTAAAATACGGCGTCCCCCAGGGATCTATTTTGGGCCCTCTTCTATTCATACTATTTATTAATGATCTACCGTTGCATATCACTAATTCTGACGTTAATTGTAATCTATTTGCTGACGATACGAGTCTTCATGTTTCTGGCAAAAAAACGACGGACATTAGCCATAGTTTACAATGCAGTCTCAATGAGGTATCTGACTGGTGTAGACAGAACCATATGGTTCTTCACCCAGCAAAAACAAAGAGTATCTTAATCGCCACGCGGCAAAAACATCAACGCCGACTACAGCCATTACAATTACAATTAAACGCTGAACCTGTTGAACAAGTCACTGAGCGTAAATTCTTAGGAATACATGTTGATGATCAACTGTGCTGGGAGACCCATATAAATGCTGTTTGTAAGACCATTGCTAAAAACACTTTCTTATTGCCCAGCTTAGACATGTAACGGATACAAATACCCGTAAATTGTTTTTTCATGCTCATATAAAGTCCCATGTTGATTATGTCTCCACAGTGTGGGACGGCTGCAGTGATGTCCACATGAAGAGATTAAACTCCATATACAAAAGAGCTGTAAAAATGATAGATAGACGCCCCATCCCTACCACAGACAAATTTAGATATTTAAACATTCTCGGTCTACGTCAGCAACTTACATTAAACAAATGCGTCTATATGCATAAGATACTGAATAATATGACACCCCAGTATCTAACCACTAAATTTATATCTCACCAAGAACGTGAACGGACCTCAAGAAACAATACCTTACCCCTACCACTGCCAAGAATTGACCTTTTTAAAACTAGTATGTCATTCTCTGGTCCGTTTGCTTGGAATTCCATCCCTGCACATTTGAAAACTATTACCTCACCAGGAAGTTTTAAAACAAAACTTTTTGATTACCTGATGAGTCAGACTTAGTACGTTTCTCAGGTACTGTAATATTTCCTGTACCTCACGTATTTCATACAGATGGTTTTTATATGTGTGTGCGCGTGTGTGTGTGTGCTCGTGTTTGTTTGGGCGTGTGGGTGTATGTGTGAGCGGCCTTCGTGCGTGCATGTGTGCATGTGTGTGTGATGAGTATTATTATTTTTTCTCTATATAATGATGCTATTGGGTTTTGTATGTACATATATATTTTATAGTTTCCCTTCTTTTTTTTATCCTGTAGATGTTAGCAACGGCAAGTTTGTAAAATGACGATTTGTTTTCTGTCAAAACTTTTTACCGTTGAAAAATAAAGTTTCATCATCATCATCATCATCTCTCTCTCTCTCTCTCTCTCTCTCTCTCTCTCTCTCTCTCTCTCTCTCTCTCTCTCTCTCTCTCTCTCTCTCTCTCTCTCTCTCTCTCTCTCTCTCACACACACGCACGCACGCTTATGGATGGACAGCTCCAGCAGCACAATAAGTGGATTTGTATTATCGTCCCGGCTGTTGACAGGTAGACACCTCCCCCGCCCATCCCCCCTTCCCCCAACCCTTCCCCCAACCCTTCCCCTTCCCCCCGTCCCCCTCACTCCCCCCCCCCCTCTACCCTCTTCCCTGCCGCTCCCACAGAGACTGACCTGCAGAAGGATGGAAAAGCCCAGCATCACGAGCAATGGAACGTAGAGGTGGTCGCGGTTGTTTTTAGGCACGTCGATCAGGGCTTTGAGCTGGGAAGCGTTGGCCATCAACAGGGCAAAGTCCAGTGCCCCCTGGGCGATCGTCTTTCGTGTGGCATACGCCTTCGTCGGCACGAAAGGCTAAAACAATGCGCAGTCGTTAGGTCCAAAATTACAGACCAGGACATACTTATACAGTAACAGTGTATATAACTGACACGTGAAAACTGACCAGCAAGTTTACATTCATTCATTCATTCATTTGTTCGTTCGTTTGTTTGTTCGTTCGTTCGTTCAGTCTTTCTTTCTTTCTTATTTATTTATTCGTTATCACTATTATTTTTTTATTAAATGACATCGTGCCGATGCCATTGTTTTCTATACAGGACGTACCATGGGCATACACATGTTAAGAATCATGATGTTGATTATTCATTACTAACATATTCAGCCCTGATGCACTACAGCAGGAAACGGGTCGACCATGATAATTCAAGGGCAGTGTCAGAATAGCTTGGCGCCTGTCGGCGCCAAGCTAATCTTGCACTGCCCTTGAATTATCATGGTCGATCCTGCAACTGGTGCATATTCATTGGATGACTCCCCCAAAATTTGGGAAATACGGCCGTCGGGCTGAATGAGTTAAAGAAATAATTGCACCCTTATAATAAACGTGACCGTGCACGACCATTGCTTATTTAATGCTCACTCAAGTGATATACCATGTCTTCTGCTCAGTGTTGTAAGCGTCTTCTCTTCGAACAATACACACCATGTTCAAGTCGACCAAGACTTTTGCAGTGTCTCTTAACAATTCTATATCTGCAAGTGTCATATATTCTCATGTACCCTGCTGTCGCATAAACTCATGAAAATGTATGTCTCTTGCTTTTAACTTTTAATGATGGGCAAATTTAACCCGACGACTGCCCTTCAAGGAGATCATGTGGTTTATGTTAAATATTCATGAAACTATACACTGCGTGGGGTTAGACAGGAGAATCTCTTGTACGTTGTTAGCTGGTATCTGGCCAACAAAACCCCCTTAATACTTTCTTGGTATACATGTCTATTATGTTATGCCGCTTGTCTGTGATTTTGAACATTACGGTCGTATCCCGTGTGGTCCAAAATCGTTGACCAGTTCACATTTAAAATTTGGCTGTGATACTCAGTACAATTACTCGAGTAAACGGACACTACACGCATGAAACAGTATTGCAGCAGGTAAAACTCCACAATAAAGTTTCTACCCGCCCTGCGACCGTAAGGTCCAAAATCACAGACCAGCACGCAGGTTTAACAACACTCGACAGAGAAACTACACGCATATAATATAGCCTAGACGTACATATATCAAATATTAAGACTTAGAGTCGGTGTACATGCAATCAAACCCAGTAAAAATCTCACCCACCCAGTTTTAGATTGATTAATGACATGTCTGATAACGGTTTACAATGGGTTCGTCTGTACGGTACACATTCGGCTGGACACCCTGAGTTGTCGTGATAAGAAGAAATTACTGCCGAAAATTGGACTGAACTTTCCTAGTAAGCTTTACGTTATGTGTGTGTACATAGATAAAGTCAAACACAGGCATCTGTGCTGGTCTATGATTTTGGACCTACCGCTTGCGGCGTAAGGTTCAAAATCACAGACTACCACAGATTTTGTGTATATGGCAACAGTGGGCATAAACAGACGCCCTGAAAACGGTGACCTGGTTCTATACTATTAATCGTTAAAGCGACTTACATCAAACAGTAAAGGGTTAATAGCGCTGAGTTGGTATACCTCGCCCTGTGGCTAAGTGACATGCACCAGCGGCGCCATTGTTGGTATTTTCGCACCTGACCGGTCGTTTGGACCGGTACTGTGCACCAGATCGTTTTAGAGCGTGTGCTCTCTGCACTTGTAACGAGCAATCTCGGAGAAAAAATCACGTGACGTTTGATTGCTGCAAAATAAGATGAATAAAGAATAAACCTGTCACGACACGGTTTTTTTCCCGTCTATTTCTGTAGGGAAGTAAGTTTAGAGGGGTGACAGGTTTAGTTAGTCACCGGGTAGCGTTAGCATAGGTGTCTAGTATTTGGCCTGTACACGATCATTTGATGCCGTGCGAGAGTTTGCAGGTCGGCGTTACACACGTGATCGCTCAGTCTGACGCTATCGGGTGGTGCTTGTTTCACTTGAACTTTCACCGCTCGATTTACTGATCGCTTTTTTGCAATGCGTACGATATCCAAATTGTTAAGACAGTCGCATTTCCACCAGCGAACCAGTCGGTCGCTTTTGCCAACAGTCTCCGAGGGTGGTTTTCCAGGCGTGGTTCGCCATTTGCTGAAGGCCACAAGCAGCTGTGTCGGTCGGTTGTATCGGCCCTGCGATACGGTTTTGGGTCGTCCCCAGAGCCGGTGTCCGAGGAAGGAGAGAAAGGAGAGAAAGAGCTGCGATGACTTAACCCATGGCTTGTCTTGTTTGTCTTCGTCCTAGCCGGGGCGTCTTCACGGATGACAGTAAGTACACGCGCCAATTCTCTAGTGGCTATTTGCTGGGGGTGGGGGGAGGTGGGGGGTGGGGGGTGGGGTGGGTGGGTGGGGGGGTTGTTTGTGTTTGCTTGTTCTGTATTATTATGTTGGCTAGTGTGTATTGGGGGCAGGTGTAAGAATAGAATGTAGAAGTGAAAGGCCGTTTGTTGTATGTTGTAGTTTCTAGAGTAGTTAGCGTCGAATTAGTTATTGGGATTTAACGCCGAGCAGGCGACTATGGCTATTTCACTATTTAGCGTAGGAGTGTAAATATCGGAAGTGAGTCATGTGGTGACGTGTAGATATGTGTTCTGCTGAGGTTGAATGTCGGAGGGTGAATTCGGAAGTGGGTCACGGGGTGACGTGTAAATATGTATTCTGCTGAGGTTGAATTTATTGTTGCGGGAAGCGTGATGCGATTGTAAATATGTATTTTGTTGAGGTTAAATTTGTCGTTGTGGGAGAGAAGTGAAGGGAATGTGTTGAGATTGAATTCATCATTGTGGGAGAGAGGTGAAGGGAATATTAAGGACGGCAATTATATTTGCGGGAGGGGTGATGGGATTATCTTGTTTCTTTTGTTAGGTATTTATGTGTATTTTTGCACCTGTGTTTTAGTGCATCCTATTTCCGACTCTGGTTCCTATCCTAATCCACTGGTGTACTGAGAGTGGAGGCTGACTGTCTCACTCCGCCTTGTGTGGCTACGACGCCGAACCTGAGTGCCTCTGCGAGTGTCGCGGCGCGCCTCGTGTTTAGTCAGGTCGGGTCGTCCCGTTTATTATTTTCTAACCCGTTTAAGCGAAGTTTTGTTCACGTATAATCTTGTAAAAAACGTCATACATTGTGAGATTTACTTCATCTCCTCGTAGTGACTGTAGTGTGAGAGGAGCTTTGTCACAGTGACATTTTGAGTTATTGTATTATTTAAAAGCAGCCTGCGTTACGGAAAGCCTTATCGCGGAAGCAAGAGCGTCGAGCTGAGCTGCGCTTAACGGTTGTGCTTCCGGCGAGAAGGTCCAGTGACGTGGAATATTTTGAGTTTATTGAAATGTCAGTTATGTTATATTAAGGATATTTGCTCCATTTGTATACGTGATATTATTCATTCTGAAACGTGCTAGTTAAAGGAGCCTTGGTTGTTCTGAAACGTTGCTAGTTAAAGGAGCCTTGTTTGTTCTGAAACGTTGCTAGTTAAAGGAGCCGTGTTTGTTCTGAAACGTTGCTTGTTAAAGGAGCCTTGTTTGTTCTGAAACGTTGCTAGTTAAAGGAGCCTTGTTTGTTCTGAAACGTTACTAGTTAAAGGAGCCTTGTTTGTTCTGAAACGTTGCTAGTTAAAGGGGTCTTGTGCTGTGAATGTCTAGTTTGTGAAGGCATTAGTATGATTCGAACTTGTCGTTCGTAGTCCCGCTGGGGAGTTCAGTAGCTAACGGATTATATTCATTTTTCTCGATCTTTATTTGTGTTAGTAAGCAAACATATTTGGTTCTTCGTATATTTGACATTGTGTTCTTTGAAATACTATATTACTTAAAGAGCCACGTGCTGTGAGGGACTCTTCGCGGAAGCAAAGGCGTTGGTCTAACTGGCGTTAGCGCTCGACGCTTGTGCTTCCGGCGGGGGTCCAGTGGCCGTTGATTTAAGCTTTTCAGTTTGAGTTTTCGGTTGTATTATTAAGGATAGTCGTTATTATATATTAGTTTAATTAAATATGTTTTTGTATTTTATTAGGTTATATATTCTCAACCATTTGTATTAGTTAGGGATATTTAGTTTATTATATATTTTGTCGTTATTTGGTATTGTGTATAGTGGTTATTCGGGGTGGAGAGTTTGCACGTGTGTGAGTGTGAATGTGAGGTGTAAATGCGTGGTTAGGATTGAGTGAGAATAGTTGTTTATTGTTAGGGTTTTATGTAATAAATGTCGTTGTTATCGTTTCTCTGGTGTTTGTGTTAGGTTTGTGTTAGTGTGGGTAGGGTGTGTCTCGAGTGGCAGCACTCATAGTTCGCGCCCCGGGAGCGGGGTCGTGACAAAACCCTTTCCCATATACAATCGGGCAATAATGCATCCTGATGCTAGCACCACGAAACATTACACGATTTGGCGGATTTGAAAATTAGCTTTTTTTCCTCAATGTGGTGATTTTGCGATATCTGCTTCGCTTTGAGGCAGAAAGCACCGTCGTATCCGTAGTACAAGAGACGAGTGCACTACACTGGACTTGATCCAGGAATACGCAAGTTCTGACGAAAATAAACTATCACCGGAGACCTATCTTTTTCCAGTAATAACAAACGCCCTGGCACATTTGATGTCCAAAGGTGGTAACGCTAAAACCGGAAACGAACCGTTTATCGAATGCGATCACAATTTTCCGCGGGAACGTACGAGACCACACTACATCTGAGTGCAGAAGCCTGCCTGCGCGCGCAGTTCTGGCGCACAGGACCAGTCCGAGCGACCGGACAGATGCGAAAATCGCAGTAATGGCGCCACTGGTGCGCTTAACCTAGGTACAGGGCAAGGTATATCAACTCAGCGTTAATAGCTCGCATTATTCCCTTTATACATGTTCTTACACAAATCAAATGTCAGTGTGGGCAAAAGGGCTGACTTCAGATATGAAGTTTGAATGTCGTAAAATGAAGGACTTTACTCTTCTGTACGCAGAATTCATTCCGTTAGGTTCAAAAGAAGTGGAAACCGTCTCGTATTTTTTGCATATACTCGCATGGATTGTGAAGAGAAAGGCAGAGGCTTAACTGAGGCAAGACAACATTGAGAATCCGCTGTATCGGCCCAGCGTGTAAAATGCAAATAATGATAATTATTATTTTTAAAAAGATCCTTTGCAAAAATAATTATAACACAGTTTATAAATTTTCGTGTTAAAATCGGTTGTCAAAATAGACAAACTATAATACACTTCCCTATTTATCCTATGGTATCGGTGCATGTATAGGGCTTCTATACCCACCGATACGATAATATAAGGAGCAACGTGTATCCTAATCATTTGTCTATTTTGAAAAAAAGTTTTTTTACACGAAATTTTAATATTAATAGACATTGATAGTGAACAATGCGCTAGTTATCTCCCTTACATTGCAATGCTTTAGTCACAAGCCGTCTTGACTACTGCAATTCTCTGCTCGTTGGTCTTCCATCTGAGCAGACTAACCGCCTTCAGCGAGTTCAAAATAATGCCGCAAGGCTTGTGAAGCGCAGGCGAAAACGAGACCACGTAACCCATAAACTGAAAGTCCGGCTTCACTGGCTTCCAATCCAATCCCGCATAAAGTTTAAGATAGCGACCCTTTCATACCGCCACTTTGTTGGCAGTCTTCCGTCATACTTTTCCTCCAGTCTAATTACTTACCAGCCCTCTCGCGCACTGCGTTCATCGGGAGAGAAAGTTCCAAAGTTCCATCTCAAATCTGCCGGTGAACGCTCTTTCAGATGTGCTACTTCTTTAATTTGGAATTCCTTACCGACTGAGCTGAGAAATGCCTCCACCCTTAAGCATTTCAAAGCAAAGTTAAAAGCTTACTTTTCTCGCGGACTTTCGTGTAATCTCTACGGTATTTCTGTACACCCCCCCCCCCCCCCCCCCCCCTGCAGACTGTGTGTGTGTGTGTTTGTGTGTGCGATTTTGTGTGTGTGTGTGGTTTTCGCCTGCGCATTGAGTTATATTATAAATATGAGAAATGCGCCATATAAATACCATGTATTATTATTATTATTATGCAGGATGCACATATACATATCCTGCACTGAAATTAAAGATAAGATAAACGCGGCAATGTATTTATGTCTGTAATACCGTAAATTACGTCTGTTTTGACAAAGGATTTTAACCCGACAAAATATGAATTGTTGTAATTTCCCTTTCTAAGCGTGTTTCGTTTCTTGTTGGGGACTTTTTAGGCCTTAACCCCTTCTCTGCCACTGTACGTACACTGTACGTAGGTCTACGACATGTTTGTTTCTGACATCTTGCTTCATTCAACGACCAAAAAAGCCAACACCGCCCAAGAAACATAGACACACATTGGTCTCAGCAAGAGACATAGATCCTCATGAGCCCCCGCAGTCGCGGGGGCTCATGAGAATCTATGCCTCTTGCATTTGGATCATGTTCACTTTTTCCTCGGTAGTGAAGGGGTTAAGCGAAGTCGACTCTATTTTCAAACAAAGGACAGTACCATTACGTGGCGTTTCTCAGGAAAACATAACCTATAGTATTACGATAGGTTATAATTGGGAAATGCTACTACTGCTACACGTCAAGTTTGCGCAAACATAAATTAGTGTGGTTTAAAGAGATCTGCTCCATGGTGGGCTTACTTTGCTAAACTTCGCCGATACGACGGGTTATCAATGCTGTCTTGCCTCCCGCTAAGACGTTCCCACCCTTCTTTTCACCATCCACGTGATTAGGAAAGCGTACCAGAGGTTATCAGCTGAGGTTATCGGCCGATTTTTCAGCGTAACGAAAGTAACTCCCCTGCATACAAAGAAGATGAGCAGACAATCTTTTGTTTTACGACATTCATAATGTACACCTTTTGTCCAGCATTGTTATAGGACACGCTAAGAACATTATAAAGCAGATATTCGGAACTATCGAGCTCCACTGTCTGGAGTAACTTGTTTTTAACCCTTATCATACTGAGGCTAAAAGCTTCAAATTTGTACACTGGCATATCAGGGCCGGACCTGGGAAAAGTCGATGGGGGGGTTACACATTCAGTATAAAGCGAAGGCGCGAAGCGCCGAGCCTTCTAGGGGGGTCCGGGGGCATGCCCCCCCCCCCCCCCCGGAATTTTTTTTTTTTCAAGGATGCAAAATGGTGCAATCTGGTGCAATCTGAGCCTTGAAAAAGCCATTTGTGATGGTCTGGGGACTTTGAGCTTTTTGAACAATCGAACTGACAAACTCTGGGGTACAAAAATTATCACCTGCCCCTCCCTTAAAAAAAACACCCACACCCACACCCACACACACACACACACACACACACACACACACACACAAACATTTATTTATCAACAGAGATGTTTTGTATACTATTATTATTCACTACTTTTCGTTGATCGTTAACGGTATAAAGCTTTACCTTGTAGTTTATGAACATCAGGGCCCTGCTTTCACTTCAGTTCAGTCTTGCTGCACTAGGTTCCTCGGCATTAGTACCATTTGTGAATTGTATCTTCTGGCAAAACAGTTCACTGCCTCTTTGAAGTCAATATCAACATCCCTGTGCACTTTCAGTAAAGCAAGTGCATTGAGTCTCTGTTGCCCCATTGTAGAGCGCAGGTAGTTTTTCAGGTTGCGCAACTGACTGTTTGAACGCTCACAATCGGCAGTAGTGACAGGCAGGGTGCAAAGGGTTCTTTAGCATGATGAACAGGTTGGGATAAAAATCCCTGTCACAGTGTTTCAGTGCTTCTGATGCCGTGGATGGGATGATAGCTGTCGCATTCTCAGCAGCACTTCGCCATTTGCAAACCCACCGTTGGTATTCTGCATCAAGGGTAGCGTTGTCTGGTAGGTCAGACTCCCACAACATTGCCAGTGTCTTCACCCCTTCTGGAACCTGCATGAAACCATCCTGGTTGTCTATTAAAGTGCTTGGCACCAGACAGAGACCATCAACTGCTAGGTCAGCATTTTTGAACCTCGAGTCCAATTCGGTTGACAGGTGTTCCAAGAAAGGAATGGCAATGCTAATCTTGAAATATTCTTCTGGAGTGGCCGCAGGTTGGTTGTCACGGAGAGTCTGGCGGGATGCTTGACGAGGAACAACATCAGTTGTCAAAGCATTTGCCATTTTGCTGACTTCACCAAACCAGGCAACGAACGCTGTGTCGACACCTCTTCTAATAGAAGACATGCAGTTACTGACCTCTTTGATTTCCCTGTAGGCATCGACAACATCTTTTGTTCTTTTCTGGAGCTTCACTGTCAAGGGTTTTAAGTAACGCAAACAATTGCGGACGACAACGAATGCAACGAGGAAAACACTGCTGCTCAAGGTGTGGAGAAAGCCAGTTGCCTTGGTCAATGTCTCACTGTCCCAATTGTCACTGTCTTCACACATTTGTCCCAAACAGTCGTGAACAACCAGGAAGAGAGATGTGTAAACCTCCAGTGCTTCGTGTTTTTCTACCCATCTTGTTCTGCACAGATCAACAAGCTTTGTCTTTGTCGTGTCAGGCTGAGATGCTTCGATGGTATCTTCAAGTTTTCGTTGTCTCTTTGTAGAGTTTGAGAAAAACAGTGACAGTTCCCTCAGTGCTCCCATCATGTTCTTCACTGCAGGCAAGCCGCATGCTTTTACAATGCAGAGACTCAAGCTATGGGAAGCACAGTGAAAGTACAGTGCTTTGTTGTTCCTTGCTTGAAAACGTGCCTGCACTCCTTTAAACTTTCCTGCCATGTTTGCGGCCCCGTCATAACCTTGTCCTCTAACATTGTTGAAATCAAGCCCCCACAAGCCCAGACACTCAACAATCTTGTTGTAAAGTGTTTCACCTGTGGTATCTCTGCACTGGACAAAAGCCAGGAACTCTTCACGAACTTTCAGACTTCCATCGACGAATCTCAATATAATTGAAAGTTGTTCCCAGTTTGAGCTGTCTGTGACTTCGTCAGCAAGCACGGTAAACTGTTTTGCTGCAATAATTTCTGCAAGAATCTTGTTGCGGATCTGATCACCAAGAACCTCTATCAGTCTGTTTTGTGTACTTTTTGAAATGTATGTGGCCTTCTTATCGCATGTATCTAGATGTTTCCGGAGAGTTTCATCTCCTGCATTGATGCACAGATTCAAAAGGGCATTGAAATTGCTTCTGTTCTCACTCTGAAGAATGCCATCATCACAGTTGCCCCTCAGAGCTAACCCCTGTCTTCCACACACTTCAACAATCCTGAAGAGGCTTGTCAGAACTTGTCGATTTGCAGCGATGTTTTCTGCATTTTTCTGATTGATTTCACTGGCGATGCTCTGCTCTGGTTTATCCATGATTGTCAAAAACTGCTCTCCATTTGCCATTGCATCTTTGTGGTATTGTAATAACGAGTGCTTTTTGATCTGATCACAGGCTTTATTCCAGTTCTTGCATGGCGTCTTCACAAACTTGCCCAGGTTTTCAGTAGACTTTGCAAATAATAGGCAATACTTGCAGTAAGCCCCATCCTCGAAAGGAGAATACACAAGCCAGGAGTACTTTTGCAACCACTCATGCTGAAATTTTCGGTTCTTGTTGTTTATCACTGTTGTTGGAAACTGAAAACCAGGTGATGGTCTCCAGTGTTGCCTTAGAAGATGCTCCTTGTCACGGCTTGACAGTGAAACGACTCGCGTGTGTTTCTTGAAAACTTCACCAAAATCGATATTTTTTGTTGCTGGTGATCTGAGAGGAGAAATCTGAAGAGGAGTCAGAAAGCAGGCTCACATCAGGCTGGTTGGTCATTGGCATGGCAGAGGATTCAGAAAGCAGGCCCCCGGCAGGCTGATCAATGCTTGAGGAAGAGTCTGAAATACAAATAAAAGTTGGGTCTATGAGAAGTCTGAAATACTAAAACGATTGTGTGTGTACCTGTGAGAGAGAGAGAGAGAGAGAGAGAGAGAGAGAGAGAGAGAGAGAGAGAGAGAGAGAGAGAGAGAGAGAGAGAGAGAGAGAGAGAGAGAGAGAGAACAATGAACAATGAACAATGAACCTTTATTTTCCAACGGTAGAAGTTATTGGTAACAGGACCAGTTTTCAAACTTGCCGTTGCTACATCTACTACATAAGTGACATAGACATGTAAACATACACATACCACACACTGCTGCATGCACTGCTGCATTCGCTTACGCACGCACGCACGCACCACGCACATACACACACACATACCCACACACGCACTCAGGTACGCACGCATGCACATCACAACTCGCGCATGCACGCACGCACACACACACACTCATGTACACCGCAATTCAGTACGCATGCACACACGCACGAACACTCACACACACACACACACACACACACACACACACACTTACACACGCACGCACTCAGGCACATACGCACAAAAACAAACACACGCTCTCGGACACGCACTCCAGACATTCCTACCCGCATATGCGTACGCACAAAAATATAAAATGAGTAAAAATACAAAGTAAAGCAATAAACAAAGAATCATTAAGTACATTAAAGTTCATACAGCAAGGGCAAATATGTATGCAGGTGCTATCTCCCCCCCCCCCCCTCTCTCTCTCTCTCTCTCACGCCGACACACACACACATACACACACACACAGCATGCACGCACGCGCGCACGCACACACACACACACACACACACACACACACACACACACACACACACACAGAGTCACACATACTGAGAGAGAGAGAGAGAGAGAGAGAGAGAGAGAGAGATCAGAGAGAGAGAGAGAGAGAGAGAGAGAGAGAGAGAGAGAGAGAGAGAGAGAGAGAGAGAGAGAGACCTGCAACAAGATAATTACATTTAAAGCATACACACTTCAGTCAAGCTTAGATATATATTTATGATCTGAAATAACAGCTTTTCTTTTTAGACCCTCCCCCCAAATGATGGACAAAATCTTTGCTACCTTATGACTCGTAGAGTCTTCTTAGGCTAATGATAGCCAATGGAACACACCAGTCATTTTGTTTAATATTAATTATTAAATTGAAACACTCAATCACGTATCAATTTCAGGTTGTATTTAATTTAATTTTTTTTTGAGAGGGGGGGGGGGGGGGGGGGGCGGGGCAGTAAATTACTCACCAACACTGCTTTTACTTGTTCCCATGTCACTGTTTCGAACTCCACTGCCAGTGGTCTCACTTTGGGTTGATTTTTGTCTCTTTCGAGGAACTGCATCATCTGCCGTTTAGAAAAACAACTTTTATTATTATTATTATTATTATTATTAAAGGTTTTCTTATATAGCGCTTACCTGTAAACAGCTCTAAGCGCTTTACAATTTACTCAACAACAACAAACAAAAAGAAAACAAAAACAAAAAAAAAAAACAAAGACATAACATAAAAATTAAAACATGAAATTATCCTAAAAGCAACAACAAAAATGTAAAATAAAATAGAACCGTCTTTTCAACATCTTATATATGATTATGCATTGCAGGTGTTAACACGTCTACTACAATTTTATAATAATAATTTAATATAAAAAACAGTGGTTTTCTGATTAGTTCTTAGCTTATTTTAAATTTCATCAACAAAAGGCCTAAGGGTGAATAATCTTATTTTGTAGCACGCTGTTCACAGGCATAGGAACTGTTAACAAATTTGCTGATTTTCAGCAGTTGGCAAAATTTCAGCACATTTTTATTTTCCATTTTATTATGTGAAAAAGGCAGTGGTTGGGATGCCGTCATGATGGCTTCTTGTCGTTCCAAAAACCGAAGTCGTCATGACGGTTTCGCACCCGGAAAGGCTATGTTGCCGTCACAATTGATGGCGACGCTGTCAAAGTGGTGTCAGATAGGCTATGGTTTCCATAGTCAGCCATCAAGACGGTTCTGTTCTGCTCTCCGAAGAGATTTACGTCACAATACATAGCTAGTAAGCTGCACTAGTGAAAACGATACCTTATAACTTAGCCCTTGGTTTTGTTATTGAAAACGATATTTTGCCGTCCAAAGATTTTTTTTATAAATATAAAAGCAATATTGATCATTGATGCCGATATCTTTATTCTTTAAATTGACATTTTTAAAGTTATATATCATAATACTTTGTGAAATAAATTTTAGGCTATGCATTACTTTAATTGTTACCTGTTTTGGTATTTTAATAAATGGGGCTGTTTTATATCTATGATATTCATTATATGCAGCTAGTATCAGCTCCTACAGCATAGGCTACACTCACAGGAAGGAAGTACCGGCTCCATCGCCACGTGCTCATTTGAATCGAATTCGGAATGGGTGAATTTTACCTAGTTCTACTGACTACATTTCTTTTATGAGACAAAATTGGATTTAAAAATGTACCCACCTTCTGAAATGGAGCTTGATGAAAACCAGCATGACAGTCGCCTACTGCCATCAGCATCTGTTTTTTTCAGTTTCGGCATTTTCGAGGAGACAGCAAAAGTGAAGTGTTACCAAAGAAAATAGATCTAGATTTAAACTTCCCCCCACAAACCTTAATGACGTCAGACGTCTTTTCACTGATCTTTCTCGGAAAGACATGCACTGAAGGAAAGCAACTCTTTTGGGTACCTGGTCGATTCAACGGAAATCCATTTCAACGATGTTTTTGGACGATTCAACGATGGTCGTTTCAACGGATGTTCGTTACAACGAATTATCATAATTATCAACTTAGCGTCTTAATTAATCTTTCTAAAAAGTCGTTTTTGGGGGATTAGGGCTGTATCAAGGTGAAGGCGCTGGAAGAGGCTTGTGGCCAGAACAAGAAAATATGGCTGCATTTACTAATTTAGGGTTAGGGGTTGGGTTACTTGGTTGTTTCAACGGGAAAACGTTTTGGACGTTTAAACGGATCCCTTGAAATGGATTTCCGTTGAATTGTCTATAAATAACTCTTTGTGCCTTGGATCAAAAGTGACTAAAAACTGCAATGTTTTAAAAACAATAAAAAAAATAATAAAACTTTGGAACTCCCTTTGCATAAAAAAAATTCACTGTTCTTTTTTTTTTTTTTTAAGTTGGGAGGGGGGGTTCCGGAACCCAGGTAACCCCCCCCCCCTGGGTCCGGCCCTGCATATGCAAGCTACATTATAGTAATTACACTAGATGAAAATATAGACCAATGGCTTTAGTTCAAAGGTGGTGCCAGAATAGCTTGGCGCCTCTAGGCGCCAAGCTATTCTGGCACTACCTTTGAACTATTTTAGTCAAACTTATTTCACACACTGTATTCCGAATGATAAGGGTTAAGCACCACACAGTGGGGACTAGCTGCACCAGTCAACGACTTCAACCTACAAAAGGATCTCGTAAATTATAATTCGCACGAAAGACATACCACTGTAGAGAATCTTCATTCGTGTGTTGGTCTGCAATTTCGGACCTAACGGTCCGTGGCTGTAAGGTCCAAAATCACAGACCAGCACACTTTGATTTACCGTTCCTTCGCTGGGCGGAGCCTCTGCCTCTGCTACACTAAAAGTCGTGGCCATTTTTTTGCACGCACCAAAAATGTGTTCACAGAAATTCCTAGGCGTTAAACAAGGTAAGGTGTATCCTCTAACGAATATCCATGCACTTTCATCCAGCTGAAATCTTTTCCCTTCTGTTTGTCAATATGCAATGAGGACGATTGGACTCTACCACACAAACAAACGAAATCATGTGTTGCTGTGTGATTTCGTTCGCGTGCCTATGATGCACTTAGTTTGTACAAAAGCAGTCTCTCAAACAAATGCCATAATCATCAAGAGACATAGATTCTCATGAGCTAGTGCAGCCCCAGTGGCTAATGAGGATCTATGTCTCTTGCTTGGGCACATAGTGACCACGGTTATTTAAAAATCTCAACTGATGCGTTGTTCCAACAAGGAAAATTATCGGGGACCGACTGAGTTGTATCAGAAAACCTTGACCGTGGGGTCTCTTATCAGACGGCTGTCAGATTTAGAACGTGGAGAGAGAAATTACCTCTTTTGTGCCTGCAGTCATCGGTACTGTGAACAATAGAGTTAACCCATTTAACCCCAAAGCCGCATTTCCTAAATTTTGAATGTGATACCTAATGACTAATTATATCAGTAGCAGGAAATAGATTGAACATGACAATTCAAGGATATTGCCTGATTAGCTTGGCGCCTGAAGGCGCCAAGCTAATCTGGCACGATCCATGAATTATCATGCTCAATCCATTTCCTGCTCTAGGGCGTCGGATCTAAATGGGTTAAGACAAGCAGTGTGACATAGTGGTAATAAAAAATGGAGAGCGGAATTTTGTACCTCACATTCGACAGACAAATGAGCATGACCCGACCGTCTTTAAATAGTAGGTAACGTCACGAATGATAAAACAGTAGATCACTTTGTTTTTGCCGCAGTTGTATTCTAAAACCAATAAAAGAATGACATCACTGATATCTACTCACGTGTTTTGTTTTTTGTCTACCGTATATACAGACTTTGCGATGGAGCTGGTCAGAGCCCGTTCAGTAGAATGCAAAGGACATAACAGGCGGGCGGGCCTAACGATTGTGGTAAAGAAGTATCAAGATCAAAATGACGTAATGTCTAGCTACTCTAACCTTACTGTTGAACGTACATTTGACGCGAAAGACCGTGTGTGAGTGCGTGCGTGTGCGTACACGAAACCACTGAAATGGGTGACTTTCTTTACCATCTTTATGCAAAATGGGTGTGTATAAAATTCTGGGTGACCAAGTCAGGCACCCATTTTTCTGAGGGTTGTTTCTGCATTATCTTTCATTCAAAAGTCAGAAAAAAATATCAAAATAGGATGTCCCCATTTCCCCAGATTTACTTCATGTTGTGTTTATGCGACGCCCTGGGCCTGTGTGTTGACACGGAAGCGAGTGTTTTCAGATCAACTTGATGATCACTGATTGGTTAGCCCAACACCGATGAACGGAGTTGTTTCCCTTGCCCTTCCTAAAACGTCTTTCGTCCCCCCCCCCCCCCCCCCCCCCCCGCTGCCCATTCTTCACGTTTGCAGAGGTACTTTATGCAATATTTCTTAAGAGCACGCCCAAGTGTACTTGTTCAGTGCAGTTATTTAACTGAGAGATGCCTCCAATCCCCGATACCCGTTTGGCCCAGAAAAATAAGGCGTCTGCTTCAGCCGTGGCTCGGTCCGTGTCTTCCTCTCTGACCGTTGAGTCTTGTAGTAAATGATAATAGAATCCCACGATTTTAACAAAAGCTTTCTTCTTCAATGAAAGGAATTCGTTCAATAACACCATTACAAGATCAATCTGCCACGCGATTTTGTTTCTTTTTTTCTGACATGTGTGATTGTCAGTGATCGAAAAGTAACTTGACACATGCATGCACAGTATGAGTTGACTTTTTAAAACAAAATGGCGCCAGATTTCAATCCTCGTTCGCAAAACTGCCTCGCGATTCGAAGAACAAACGTCCACAAACAGGTCTTTCGGATTGTGCAACTGAAGTGTCGCTTTTTACTGTAATACTAGTTTTTAGTTCCCAGGGTCACCCTGGTCAGCCCCACAAGGTGGGTTTTTCTCTCTATTCTGGGGCATGTGTTTCTGTCTACCCTTTGTCCATTCACCTGTATTTGCCTTTTTAAAACTCTCCTTACTGTCTGCACTGCCTGTAGCTCTTGATATTGGATGTGTGTTGCTAAATGGTCTTAGCTTTATTTAGGCCCCATGTGTTAGGTTTATTTAACGTATTTGACCGGCTGGCGACATACATTCAATGTTCTGTTTAGGTGTTTTTTTCACAAGCAGTGCAGGCACGTCCTGAGAAAGCCTTGTTGCTGTCAGGACGTTAAGCAATGTACAATCAATCTGATTCAAAATGTCAATTGGTTTACATGGTTGTATTGGACATGTTTGCAGCAACACCGTTTTGGTCACACCGGCTCAGGACTTTCTGCACAACACCCAGCGCCGTATGGCAGCAGGATGTCCAAACCCATCGGGATCTATGGAAGTGGACAAGCACGCCCCTTCCTGGCACATGACCAAGGCCCATGGCAAAATTAGTCAGCTGCAGCATCATAGCCCCCCAGCCTTTGCCACAGAGGGTGCATCTGGTAGGAGGGTGCATGGACGGCAGCGGAATGCTCCCAATTACAAACTGGTAAGTAAAGTGATTCTATGATCATCTTCATTTTATTGGCTGGCGTGCGAAGCAAAAGTGAGTTTATGTTCTGGGCCACTGGTCGTCCGTCCGTCGTCCATGGTAAACTTTAACTCATTCTACCCCAACACCAAAATCCTTAAATTTTGCCCCTGTCTTCTCAAGACCGCATTGCAGCGCAGGACACAGATCGACCATGATAGTTCAAGGGTGATGCCAAAATAGCTTGGCGCCCGTAGGCGCCAAGCTATTCTGGCATCACCTTTGAACTATCATGGTCGATCCTTATCCTGCTGTGGTGTGTCTGGGGTAGAATGAGTTAACGGGGGCATTTTCTCGGAGACTATTCAAGCCACATTCTTCAAGCTTGGCCCAAGGATACTTTGTGGCAAGATCTTTTCAAACATGCCAATTTGAGTGACCTCTCTCAAAGGGTCACGCAGGGTTGACAAATGTGTGAAAACTGCTTGAATTTACAGAAAACGTGGATTTTGCTGCTGCAGAAGCCAGCCCTCGTCACCGAGGTCACACATATGTAAATCGGTCATACACGGGATTACTCTTTTTATTCTTGTGCAAGGCCCCTTACACCAAAATTGGGCTGTTTCTGTCCTAATGCAGCTTTGGTTTCAATCTTTCTTTCTTTCTTTCTCCAGTTGGCAAATGGAACCTGGGATGGACCTGAGACTGAGAGTAGTGCAAGCGCATCGCAATACGAGGGCAGTGATGACGAGGAGTTTGTTCCTGGCTCGAGCTCACCGGATTCAGACGGTGTGTCGGCATCAATTGCCGGGATCTCTGACATAGTATTGTATCGACTATGTTAGATTTCATCAAAGTGGCAGGTTCGGGGTGGCCAGGTGTCGGTGACGCTAGTACCAGCAAGGTGCAGTGTGCGTTAGGGGGTGGCAATGAGAATGTGGATAGGCAGAAGGAACATGATGCTGGGGGTGGGGAAAGAGCACTTACAGAAGAAACAGGTGTGCACGTGTCGCAGAGAGGGAAAGGAAAGTACAAATGGGACAAGAAACATGCATGCAAATTGTGTGGCAAGCTTGTCTTGAAAATGAGCACGCACTTACAAGATGTCCATGCAGATGAGGCAGACGTTGCTAAAATTTTGTTGATGAAAAAAGGGACAAAGCAGAGACGTCGAGGATGGATCAGACTACAAGATGAGGGTGATTACATGCATAACGTTGCTGTTCTTGAAAACAAATCCGGATGTTTGATTCCTAAGTATCCACCAAAACTAGTAAGGTAGACGACCTTCTCGCCTGTAGCCATTGCAAAGGGCTCTATCAAGAAAAGCTGATCTCTGTACACTCAAACCGTTGCTGTCAGAAACCAGGAGGGTTTCAGATCACTCAGAGGGGAGGCGGCGCGCCGTGGTCGCCTAATGCTTCCAATACCCTTAGATGTTGAATTTTCCTTCTATCACAAGGTCTTGGCCAGGCAGAGAGATGATGAGATAAGCCGTCTCATCAGAACTGACCCCTTGCTTCTTGAGTATGGAAAGAGATTATTTGACCGCAGGGACATTGAAGAACATACGGCTGGACAAATCAGCTCCAGGATGCGGGAGTTAGGGAGACTATTAAAGATTATCAGAGTGAGGTCAGAAATGAAAATCACAAGTTTAAATGCTGTGATCAATTCAGTTAGCTTTGATCATGTTGTCCTGGCTGTAAAAGAGCTAGCAGATTTTGACGAGGACACACATCAGTTCAAAAAAGGCAATCTCGCAATGCGCATAGGCCATGCTTTGAAAAAGTGTTCACAGATCAAACAGTCACAGGCATCCAAACAGCTTGGGCAGGGTTCAGACGACAGGTGGCGACAGGATCTCTCTGAGGCGCAGCGGTTTGACTCTGTCTTCAATGGGGACTGGTATGATTGTGTGTCCGCTACAGCAGCCCAGTCGGTCGGGAAAATGACCATGAACAAACCCAAGCTGATCCCATCATGTGAAGATGTGAGGAAGGTCCAACAGCTTCTTGAGACAAGGATGGTTTTGGAAGATTATCCGACAGTGGTTAAAGCAACTCTTTGTGCTGTATCACTTTTCAACCGAAAACGAGGGGGAGAAGTTCAGAGAATGAAGGTGTCGGACTTCCAGAATGCTAAGATTGGATCGATCACCAATCAAGATATCTTGAAAGGTCTCACAGAGGTTGAGAAGAAAATGGTGAATCATTTTCAGCGAGTGGAAATCAGAGGCAAGTTTAATAGGAGTGTTCCCGTTTTGCTGATGAAGAAGATGATGACAACTGTGGACAGAATCCTTCAAATGAGGCAATCAGTGCCAGCTCTCGCTGATTCCCAGTACATCTTTGCCACACCTTCTGGTCAGAGGCCTTACAGAGGCCATGATGTTCTGAAGGCCCATGCCCTAGAAGCAGGGGTGTCATACTCAGCCATGTTCACATTTACTCAGTTGCGGAAGCAGGTTGCAACTTTGGCTCAGTCAATGGCCATCTCGGAGTTAGACCAGGATCAGCTGGCAGATTTCCTTGGCCATGATATTCGGATACATCGCCATATCTACCACCAACCTCAAGACGTCCTTCAAAAGGCAAAAGTGGCAAAGATTCTTCTGTCAGTTAACAATGGGATGACAGATTTTGAGAGTTGCATTAGAGCTGAGCTGGGCGATGATGAAGAGATTGCCTTTGACAATGAAGACACATCAGAAACGGGCAGAGAGGTATCGGGGGGGGGGGGGGGGGGGGGGGGGGACAGCACCTGTGAATGAAGCAAGTAGCAAGTCAACAACACAGGAATCAATGAGCATGACGGAGAAAAGACATCCAGAGCCTGATGACAATCTAGATAGTTTTGATGATGACAGTACTGCGTCAGCTCCTGTTTGAAAGAAAGCTAGATTTACAAGGAAACCATGGGGGGAAGCTGAAGAGAAAGCTGTTCATACTCGTTTCAAGACACACGTCGTCATGAACAAACTTCCTGGAAAGGCCGAGATACAGCACGCAATGGCAGAAGAGCCTGCACTTAGACATAGGCGCTGGACAAACATTAAGGATTACGTCCGCAACAGACTGAAAAAGTTACAAAAGAAATAAATTGAGGTTCTCCACCACTCGCGGCATTTTCGGTTTCATACAGATCTATTACAAGAGTGTTATTATTGGGGTGGTTTCAGCATGTATAGCCTGCTTTTTTTATCTGATGAACGCCTGGATCATTTTGTATACTGTATAACCTTTCGATTTGCAAAACGAAACAGCCGGCTGGGGACAAAAGACAATAATAAGATAAGAAAACCATTGACAACGTAAAGATTTATTACAAGAGTGTTATTATGGCGGTGGGGGGAGGGGGGTTGCTCTGCCTGGATCATTTTTGTATACTGCATTCTATTTAAAAATCTGCAAACGGAAGAATGGTTGGTTGGGGGACGAAAGACAATAATAAAGGCTGAAGTTTCAAGTGATTTCTTATGTTGTCAGTTAATTAATTAATTAATGTCAGTGTTCTGTTCTGTCATTTTAACTCATTCTACCCCAAGACCGGAATCCCCAAATGTTGAAGTCGTCTTCAGAAGACTGCGTTGCAGTGCAGGACACAGATCCAACATGATAGTTCAATGGGCGCCAAGCTATTCTGGCATCACCCTTGAACTATCATGGTGGATCTTTATTTTGCTGTGGTGTGTCTGGGGTAGAATAAGTTAAGTGTTAGTTTCTTGGTCTGGGTCTTTTTCTGTCTTTCATATTTTTCCACACTTTTTGACCCGCATCATACTGAGGCTAAAAGCTTCAAATTTGTTCACTGCCATAATTCTATGCAAGCTACATTACAGTACACTTACAGATGAGGACATAGACCAATGGCTTTAGTTCAAGGATGGTGCCACAATAGCTTGGCACCTAGAGGCACCAAGCTATTCTGGCACTAACCATTGGACTATTTCAGTCACACTTGTTGCACACACTGGTGTATTCCGAATGATAAGGGTTATTATTCAAAATGCTCTGTTGCTGTTTGTCTGAAACTCCAGAGTACCCAAAACCAAAAAAAAAGTCCTTTAATTTCCAGAATACATTATGTTGATTCTCACATAAATGCCATGATAAACTGTTTTGCTTCAGAAGGACAAAACGCAGCAATGTTTAAAAGATTTCCTCTGTAAAAATCATAATCGAAAGGTTACGGGCCAGTGTTTATTGAATTTTGCACCATACAATGTTAAAAATGTTAAAGCACACATACACATTAAGTTGGAAAAAAAATTAATGTGAAAAAGAAGTATTCCATGAACTTGACCTTATTACAGACGCCTAATGTTGTGAAGACACCCATTTTGACTGTAATGCCAGTTTTTGTGTGAGAGGCACCCACTTTATTGGTAGAAACCCATTTTTTTCCCATCTAGTGGCTCTGTTTCTAGAAAATGTCTATTTTATTTTAAGTTATAGAGCTTAGATATAAGGTGAGTTCTAAACATTCTCATCAATTCCAGAGCCCTAGAATAAATAGAAATATGGGAACCCATTTTGACATAAAATGGTAGGTAACCCACTCTGACGCTTTTGTCCCCATATGTGTTTGTGTGTGTGTGTGTGTGTGTGTGTGTGTGCGCGCGCGCGTGCGTGTGTGTATGTGCGTATGTATGTAAACACTACAATCTCCGAAGCTGGCTTACTTACAAGCTTGAAAATAAAGGAAATGCTTCATTCAGGGGGTGTCTAGGTGTCCATCCGAGCATACTGAAATTGGACATCCCATTGAAGAGTTAAATGGCCGTTTACAGAAAGTCGGTTGACCCACATTGGAGTCCGTAATTTTGATTATAATTATGCACTTGAAATTTTGGATATAGCTAGTTTGTAGAAAGACGTTGGATGAGTTCGTTAGCCAGCTTTGTACCTCTTCAACCTTTTTGAAAATAAATATTAATGCGGAAAAAAATGTAAAAAATAGGCTCCTCGATTTCATCAGAAGAACCAGACAGTGACGGTGACGTACAAGCAGCAAACGCGTCAGTGTTTTATACAATGTTCCTAATTGACGCAGTGCACCAGCACGTAAGTGTTTTACATGTGTATGAGCTGACCCAATGCTCTGCTTGATTTAGGAAGACACTCTCTATTAAGTTATGATGATTGCGAACGTATTGTGGAAAAGGTGGAAAACGCATTTTAGCTCATGCAAAAGAGACTTTGTGTGCATGGGCCATCCCACCTTGTTCTTCAAAATTGCTGTGGCTACGCCAGCCCTTAGAACGTATAACTGGTAGGAAGCGCCGTGTGTCTGCTGTCTGTGTTTGTGTTCCATTGCCGTGCGGATTAGTGTGTGTGTGTGTGGGGGGGGGGGGGTTGGGTTGGGGGGGGGGGGAGTTAAGGTGGAGAGAGATGAATCAAAAGTATAAGCTTAAAAACAGGAACAACTCAGAATGCACATGAGCTCAAAACAATATGGTAGACTTTGGGATGAAAGCCTCATCTTGTTTATAAATACGATACGGGTTCAGATTTATTAATACTCATCTTTTGAAAAATTGCAGCCTATGGGCACTCTGGCTTTCATTATCAATGTGTACTTCTTCTCGTTTAAACGGACCCGCGGGTCTGTCGAGCGGCGGAGGGGAATTAGAGGGGTGCGGGTGTGGTGGGTGAAATGAATGATAATTGTTACAAATGTTATAGCCATAAACTTGTTATTAGCATTACGACTTTCATCCAGAATGAACGCTGATGTCACAATTATAATTTTAAAACGAGACATTGTTTCTGTCTCTAACAATTGATGGTAAGAATACATTAATGTAGATAAAAACTATCTGAGAAAAAAAAAGAAGGAAAAAAAAACTGAAAAGAATAAGCATTGACAAATCAGTTTAACCCATTGGCTGCTGATAGTGCTTTCTGTCTACAGGAATTATCGCGACTAAAAGCGCTATCAACAGCCAAAGGGTTAACTGTTTTGTCCTTGTTTCTTCAGAAGCGTGTTTCGTTCTTGGATCTTCCTCGCACGTAACACGCATCTCAGTTATTATATTGGTCCTGATTTTAGAAGAAAAAAAAGTTATCACAATATTTATTAGTCTCACCTTTCCGTCCGCGACTAGGGTAGAAGTTTCTGTCGGAGCAGTGAGCATTTTGCATCACTTTAGGCGGAGTGTGAGTGTGCTGTGTGTGTAGCGTTTAAACTGACGCTGAAATGCCGCTTGGCCAATTTACTGAGTCACATCACATCATACCCAATACGCAAAAGGCCATGCGGGGAGGACATCGGCCGCCGATGGCCCGCGCACGACCGTGCCGTGTCAGGCCCCATGGCCTTTTGCGCATTGGGTACACGCTTAACATCTGTACATTGGCAGCTGGTCTCGTTTAGGTTTGAAAGAGACGAGTCTCGAAACACAATTTAAAAAAAAAGAAAGAAGACTAAAAGCAACTTGCCAAGAATTTACAAAAAAATTATGTGTGTGTGTGTGTTTTACCATTCGAAACTAAATAATAATAATAATAATAATAATAATAATAATAATAATAATAATAATAATAATAATAATAATACCATTTATTATATAGGTGCTTTTTCCAATTCTGCGAATCGGCTCAAAGCGCCGCGAACTGAACCCAACACGCACGCTCACGTGACACACACGCATTCACTCTGAAGACAAACACAGTACAAGACAAACACAGGACATTCACGTGGTGCGAAGGGTCAGCTCATCTACTGCTGTTTCGGAAATTTCTATCGCTTGTATTTGAAATTTATAAAGTGGCTAGAAAACGGTGGAGTGGAGGGGGAGAAGAAGCCGGACTACCCGGAAAAATAACCTCAGACAACCCGCCCAAATTAACTGTGACACTTACTAGAGGAGGAAAGTCAGACGCCGGAACCTTGTATCAAACCTTGCATCTTTAGCGTTGGTGGCGGGCGCCTTTGCCACTGCGCCAAGGACCGTCCTTTTTACATTAAAAATGTGTATCTACTGAAGAAAAAAAAAACAACCCCCCAAAACCCTGCATATTCCTCCGACGTAAGCCTAAGAATCCAACAGTCAAACAAGGGTAAATGACAGTAAAACAGTCTGTATGCAAAGCCACTAAACTGAAACCGAAACAACCTAGCAATAAAAAAGAAAGTAAAGTGGATGATGACAACAAAGAAAACGATGCAGATGATGTCAAGAGCGTAATATAAATGCTGATGACTTTCAAATCCTTAGGTTTACCTCAGGATTTGAAAGTCATCAGCATTTATTTTTACCTCATCGAAGGTGAACGCAACCATGCGTAGATGGAGATGCTTTCGCATTCACGCTACTGGCAGATTTCCAAACAAACCGACGCGGCTGCCGAGAGGGTGCTCTAAAAACAAAATCCACCTCAGACGTCTCGCTTGACACTGTATTTGCTTATGGCGGCCCTATAGAAAGGGAAGGGGAAAATTCCCATACTTCACATGAGCCTGCACGAAACACTTTCAGTAGGCCCCTGCTCATAAAACGCGTGCAATTTTCTGCAATGTTACGTTGTGTTCCATTCTCATACAACATCTAGGCGCTTTGTGGGGCTGACGTCCCAGCAGTCTGTTTCTGCAATCTTCGTTATATCAACGAAAAATAAAACCTCGATGTCCCAGGAAAATGAATTCAAAGTGGTTGTCAGCAAGAGGCATATATCCTCACGAATCCCCGCAACTGCAGGGGCTCATGAGGATCTATACCTCTTGCAGTTGGGTGGTGTTCAATTTTTTCTCGGCACTGAACGGGTTTAAGTATAAAATAGAGATTGAATTATGACTAAGATGTAAGATCCCATCACGACAAATAAATCAGGAACGCTCACGACGTCGACCGATAAAACTGTGCGTTTTAACTAGCATTTCATCGGTATACCTGAGCAATTGTGAGTTATCTTACCTATTGGGAGGAGGTCATGCAGTCATAACTGAATGTCTGTATCGGTCAAGTCATAAAAAAAATCTCTATTTATCCCACGAAGGGGCACTTCCAATTTGTACGGGAACATATTATGAATAATTATGTAAACTGAAAGTAAAAATGGATAAGACTGACTGTGCAAAAGCAGTCCCAGACAAGAGAACACACCGCCATACACCCAAGCACACAGGCACCCATGCACGCATAATTAATAACAATGCTAATAATGAAGCACTAAATTAAAAGGTACAAATTACAAACACTGTTATCACAAAGTGTTATCATTATATAAAAGATAGTCCACGAACCCTCAACAAAGGTTTGAGAGTACCCTGTTGACGGATGTTCTGTTGTAGGAATTAGTCACAAACTATTTCACACACACACACACACAAAAAGAGCCGCCATTACTCTTCTTTGTTTCCTTAGTCTGTACGTGGAGCCAAAGAATATGACGCACGCCACCACGTATAACAAATACAGGGCGGCGTCAGTATACAATACAATACAATACAATACAATACAATACAATACAATACAATACAATACAACTTTATTGTCTGTTCGAGTCCAGGCACGACAGAAATTTGCCTTTCGGCTCGTCATGAAACAACAATATAAGACATTAACAAACGCTGCAAAAGCATATCATGAAAAATTATCATTGCAGCAATCTATCACAAGCAATCTGTCACAAGATGGGAGGTAATGTTAAGTAGATCATACTTATCGCGGCGTTATAAACGAGAGTTCAAAATCGAGACAGCAGTTGGAATAAAAGACTTCTTAAAAACATTCCTTTTGGCAAGTGGCATTAACACCTTCCCTGCCGAGAACAAGTAACACGATCCAAATGTAAGAGACGTAGATCCTCATGAGCCCCCGCGGATGCGGGGGCTCATGAGGATCTATGTCTCTTACATTTGAATCGTTTGTATCCATGTTTCTTGGACTTCGGTCGTTGAATGAACGAGTTCAGAAACAACAATGTACTTACAATGGCAGGGAAGGGGTTAAGCTTCTTCTGTATACTTGTACAGCGGTATGTGATGAAACGCACACAGAAATGGTCCTCGGGCCGACGTCAGCCTTAGCTGGCCCGCGCACATCCATGCGCAGGCCAGCAAACGCTGATGTCGACCCGAAGACCTTTTGCATACCGTGGTGTGTTTCTTCACAAATTTAAATGTCAAGACTGCAATAACGCGATCGCGAATAAGGCGGTTTGATTTTTATGACGTTATACTGAGGCTATTAGGTGTGTGCCAATGCAAGTTTTCGGGATGGGTCAGCTAAACGTTTAGTGTGAAACAGAAAACGTGTTAGAAAATGGTTCGGTGAATTAGTAAATTATGTTTTCACTTATCCAGGCGACCCTTATTATTTGTGAAATTAATTAATTGTATTTGTATACTTATTTATTCAGCAGTTGTATTTAGAATTGGTACTAGTTGCGAGCTTTTTCGGACCATGTGTTACAAGGTTGTCTCAGTTCACGTGTGGTGGTACAGGTTGTGCGGTCTCCGTCGTACTTCTGACTGTTTTGTTGCAGTGCCACATAACGATCAGCTACAAAGGCGGGCTGAACTAAGAGCAGTCCAACTGTAGCAACGCATCACAACGAATAGAAAAGAATGTGTAGATTTTTAGGTTAAACCATTTCAAAAAGTGGTTTGTGAATAAATTAAATTACACATAACATCCCTAACCACTCGTGCTCATTTCAACAGATAAAATGTTCGCCAAAGCATGCATTTTACTGGTTGAACTGGGCACTCGTGAATTGTTTTGCATAACGGGGAGACAGGCATAATTTAATGCCTGTGTCTAAGTCTACAGGAGCACAATGTATCACACTCCTCTCCCACATTTCATGTCACAATTAAACCATACAGCCCCGACGCCCTACAGCAGGAGATGGATCGACCATGATAATTCAAGGGTAGTGCCAGATTAGCTTGGCGCCTGTCGGCGCCAAGCTAATCTGGCACTACCCTTCAATTAGCATGGTCGATCCATCTCCTGCAACCGGTGAGTGGTCGTTAGATGACGCCTCCAAAATTTGGCAAATACGGCCGTCGAGCTGAATGAGTTAAGCCTATAGAAACATAAAAAAGTCAGGACCGAAAAAGTTAATGCGAAGCGCATAAAACGCAAAGAAAAACACAACGAAGAAAGTCAAACACGTTTAGAAAAGACAGTGACAAAACAAATGTGTTGTAACTGTCTTTTCTAATCGTGTATTTTCTTCATAGAAACATTGTAATAAATAAATCTGCGCACACGATACCTTTTCATTCGGATTCTCCGGTAAGCTTTCTGAAGTGTGACAAGCAAACATCGCTACTTGTGTTTGCAGACGCCTGAGGCGAACACCGCCTTCACAGTGTTGCGAACGCACTTGATGTACTTGTGTCAATCAGCTTTAACCTAAATATCATTTGCAGCTAATCGCCGGAAAAAGCGAATTTACTTTGGCCTTTGGGAGGATAGAGGACTCAAAGTCCAGAGCATTTGTTGACAATTATTACACAGAACTATGGAAATGTGTGCTGGTCTGTAATTTTGGACCTTACGGCCTGCGGCCGTAAGGTCCAAAATCACAGACCAGCACACAATCATTAACTATGAGCCACTTTTTAAACCCCCCTCAACCCCCCCTTCCCCCTCAACCCCTCTCCCCTCCCCCCTCCCCCCCCCCTCCCCGCCTCCGGTTCAAATCGTTTCAGTAGGGACCTCTGTGCTTGGATGGAACATAACGCACAGATTTCAGTCAAATTATGAATATGCCTGTGCTGGTCTAGGATTTTGGACTTTGAGACTGTTACGTGGTAGTCGTAGTCGTAGTCGTAGTATGATACAATCACACCAGACGCACGCACGTAGGGTTCTTGTAAAGAAACTTCACTCATCTGCAACTCGTCACACGTGGCACAAGGTTGTAGACCACACTGGAGTAACAGTTCCAACAATTTTTTATTGCAGCGATGCAGTCTTAGCACAATGCATCCACAAATGCAACCACTCACTGATACACTGTCTCCTCTACACTGCGTCTCTCATACAATGTACACACATATTTTCTAACACCGTCTTTTATACTAGTACAGATTTCCAGAACAATCCAGCAAATTCTCCCAACACAGCCAACCAGAAAAGAAAACGTAACCAAAACTTATTAATATTCATGAAAAGGTATACTCTAGAAATAACTACAAATTTCCACTGCCATCTAGGCGCCTTCGATGCAATGTTACGAAATGTTGCCAACAATTTTGACGTGATATTTGAGGTCACTAGAATAATCGCGCCGTTTCGAGTACGTTCTAGGTCAAACGAAGTCGGACTTTGGCAACAATGTAACGAAAAGACGAGTCATTTTAGCTAAACAACAGAAATCGACCGCGATTCTCCAAGCAAAAGAAAATTAATCCTGCTAAAAAGGTACGTCAATTCTTAGCCAAAATAACTCAAATAATATCAGATCTTTCCTATGATCAACACTCTCATGCTCTCAAAAAAATAACACAACCACAAACGTAACAGAGGTTAACAGCCGTAAGATCCAAAATCACAAACAAGCAGATATGTCATATAAAGATGAGTTGTTGTACAAATACATTTTATTATATGTATTACATCATGTTCGGTATCTTCCCGACCATGAGTGCAAAAGGGTCGAAAAAAAAAAAAAAAGACAAGTTGATTAGACGACTTCTGTGACAATAAAACAATTATATCAAAGGTGGGTTCGTGGTTTTTTTTCTTTTTTTTTTTTTTCTTTCTCTCGAGTCTCCAAGTGCTTTGTGGCGAAATGCTTGGTTCTTACAAAACTCGTGGAGTCTATAAACATGAGCTAAAAACAAATCTGGAGGAGCGGGGGCTCATGAGGATCTACGCCTCTTGCTGATATCACTTTGTATCCGCGCTGTTTGGACAGATGAGGTTCTTTGGCGCTCCACTGACCAAGATTTCAGCAACCCAGTAGACGAACACTGGCACTGAAGGTGTTAACCCTTATCATTCGGAATCGGTGTGTGAAATAAGTTTGACTAAAATAGTTCAAGGGTAGTGCCAGAATAGCTTGGCGCCTCTAGGCGCCAAGCTATTCTGGCACTAGCCTGGAACTAAAGCCATTGGTCTATATCCTTATCTGCAAGTACGATAATGTAGCTTGCATATGGCAGTGTACAAATTTGAAGCTTTTAGCCTCAGTATGATATGGGTTAAAGAACACATACCAGGTCGGGTATCTTGCCGCTGAAGTCCTGATCGTCCTGGGGTATTACGGTCGTCATCTGGTTACTGGGACGCAGTCATGCAATACACGTCAGGTACTCGATACGCGGTAAGTTAAGTGCGCTGGGCGGAGTGTCTCAACTTTTGTTGTCACAATGCAGCTGTATCACGTATGCTCAGCTGTCCCACTAATGCTCAGATATATCACGAATGCTCAACTGTGTCACGAATGCAAAAAGTCATGTACGGATCGGTTTTTTGACGGAGTTGTCACGAATGCTCAGCTGTCCCACGAAAGCTCAGATATATCACAAATGTTCAACTGTATCATGAATGCAGAAAGTCAGTGTGATCATGTACTGTAGGTTAATGTCTCAACTTTTGATGTCACACAACAGCTGTGTCACGAATGCTAAGCTGTAACGCGAATGCTCAGACATATCACAAATACTAAACTGTGTCACGAATGCTCAACTGTATAAAAAAAAATGATCGGCTACAACGTATACGCTAATATATAACACGAATCATAACTTGTAAATTTTCAGCTGTCCCACAACAGCTGTGTCACGAATGCTCAGCTGTACCACCACTGTTCAGTTGTATCACGAATGCGCAACTGTGTCACGAATGCAGCGAGTCACGTACGTGTAGGTTTCTTGACGGAGTGCGTGTCTCAACATTTGATGTCACAGCGCAACTGTATCACGAATGCTCATCAGTACTACGAATGCTCAGATATAACACGAATGCGCTACTGTATCACGAATGCAGACAGTCAGTGAGATCATGTAGATGTAGGTTTCTTGACGGACTGTCTCAACTTTTGATGTCACACAACAGCTGTGTCACAAATGTTCAGCTGTAACGCAAATGCTCATCTGTATCAGGAATGCTCAACTGTATCACGAATGCAGAAAGTACGTGTGATCATGTGTTTATAGGTTTCTTGACGGAGTGTCTCAACTTTTGGTGTCACGCAGCAGCTGTGTTACACATGCTCGGCTGTAACACGAATGCTCAGGCGTATCACGAATGCTCAACTGTATCACGAATGCAGAAAGTCCGTGTGATCATGTATTTGTAGGTTTCTTGACGGAGTGTCTCAACTTCTGATGCCACAGAACAGCTGTGTCACGAATGCTCAGCTGTATCACGAATGCTCAACCGCTTCACAAATGATCAGCTGCAAGGCAAACTCTGAGATATAACACGAATCATAACTTATAAATTTTCAGCTGTAACAAAACATTTATCTGTAACACGACTTAGTTACTTAACTCATTCGTGGCTAGCCGCATCCGGATGCGCGGCATAAGCCGCGCATCCTGATGCGGCTGGCCGCAAATGAGTTAACACTAATTTTCTGTGGACACGGCTTTATGATCAAATATTACACAAGTATCAAGTATCATATCACACCAAAACAGCCGCAACACGAGTTATCAGATAACACGTAGTTTCATATAGGAAAACGGCACTTCCGAAATGAGCTAACAATGATTGTTAGTGCATTCAGTTATCAGATGCAACGCAGTTTGTCAACTCTAACAGGAGTTACCAGATTTAACCCTTTGGCTATCCGTAGAGCTTATTGTCGCGATGATTCCTGCTTGAATCAAGGCGACAAAAAGAGCTACCGACAGCCAAAAGATTAACCAAGAAGTATCACCGATCACTTTAATTTTTAACAAGAAAATCGAATTCCAGATTGAAAAAAAAATTCAACATTGACGAATTAACAGACACTCTAAAGGAAAGTTTCTTAATTATGTCTATACATTAAATTTGTTACAAGTAAGCAGAAAAAAGTCAAATGTTTCACACGATCTGTCGTGAATCTTCTTATTTAGTTCAGAGTTTCAAAGTTAGCACGTATACCTCAAATCTAAAATAGCGTGGCTCAAGTCCTGCGCTCCGACTAAAATAACTTTACGCTTGGGACTGAAAACTACAGTCGTGCACAGCCGAAGGCCACAATAAAAATAAAACTTAATGACCGAGCTGATTTTGATATTCAGTCGTTCATCATGAGTCCAACCGCTTCCATCTGCAAGAGGCATAGATTCTCATGAGCCCCTGCAGCTGCAGGGGCTCATGAGAATCTATGCCTCTTGCTGACTGTAATCGGCTCCTGCTGTTCCCCGTGTTATTTCGAAATGAGCGCAAGACGGAACTATTGCTTTTGTCACGACACTCATTTGCGTGGGTCGTTGGTTTAAAAATGACCTGATTTAATGAGATGCGGGCGATTGAGGAGCATGTTCAGTTTTGTTACAGTCCTGCTGCCGAACGTCACTGGCCCCTCAGAAGAGGCAGCGATACTCATGAGCCACCTCATTTTGATTGTGGCTCATGAGGATTTTTGCCTCTTGGAAACCAGTGTTTATAAAATTAAAAAAAAAAAACACACACACAAAAAAACCCCACCACCACCAACAACACGAATCAGCACAGTTTTCCATAAAATATCGTATTCGCCCTCACATAGTTCGATCTTTCTCCATTGACTATCACCACACCACTACTTTCTTGCTCCTTGCTTGCAAGGTATGTTAACACCTACAAGTTATAACAAGTCGTTCGGGTTCTCTTTTAACCCCTTCACTGCCGGTGCTTAGTGCGCACAAACCTATTGCACGAGACATAGATCCTCACGCAGTTGCGGGGGCTCGTGAGGATCTATGCCTCTTGCTGACACCACTTCGTATCCATGTTCCAAAGATGACTTTTTTTTTTTTTTTGCGACGAATTAATTATTGAGAAATATTCTAGAAACAAAATCTGCGACCGCTGACAGTGAAGGAGTTAAACTTCGTATCCAAAGCGGTTGGTCAGCATGTTTCTGTCGCCAGATATCGCAGTGGGTGTGGTCAGAATACCGCACTAACAAAATCGATATGTACTGAAAGAGGAAAGTGGCCTCCTCCACGTCACTGTCTTACCCATGTCAATGCCGCGATCTGTGTTTGAACTCTTCTTTCAGTGGTCTCGCAAATCACAGTTTCGTCGTCCGTCCAGCTAGTGTACAGGTTTGTGGGTCCCAAAGGCGAGAAGGCTGAGATAACCAGTGTGCAAAATGTCATCTGGACGACGTCGGTCGTATCTGGCCTGCGCACAAATGTGCGCGGGCCAGCTACGATCGACGCCGTCCCGATGACCTGGGATTTACTGGGATCAAACTCGTCTGCCTCTCCGCCTTTTGTTTCTGAAGTTGAAAGTTACAGTGTGCTATAGCGCTATAGCCAGATTCACATTTATGTTTGCTGGTCTGAAACTTTAAACCCTACGGCCTAAGACCGTAATGTCGAAAACGGTGGAGCACAAAACTAATTATTATTATTATTATTATTATTATTATTATTATTATTATTATTATTATTATTATTATTATTTAAAGCGTTTAGTTTTTGAATGTGGATCGCACAAAGGCAGGGGCGCAGGAACCGGGGTGGTGGAGCGTGGTGATGGGGGATGTGGGAGGGGGGGGGGTGTAGATGGGGTGGGGGCGGGGAAGTGGGGGCAGAAAGGGGGAATGTTTTCCTTAACCCCCCCCCCCCTCCGCCCTCCTTAAACATTTAAACATTTCTGGGGAAAAGACAATTTTAACACACACAAAAATTATATATATATATTTTTTGAGAAAATATTGTTCCCCCCCCCCCCACCTGTCACCCCCTTCCCACCCCACCTCCACCCGATTGCAAAGTAGCATATTAGGCACAATGCCCTCCCCCCCCCCCCAAACAACCCCCTCCCCCTACCCCCTCCCCCTCCCCCCCATCCCTTTCACTCAAAATATTAGAAGAAATCTTCCTACAGAAGCGTACAACGCCTTGGGATTTGTACAACTGTACCTTCGAACGCCTCTTGCTGAGCCTATTCACATCCATGTTCTTTGGATTGGTGGGACTATTCCGTGTTAAAATTTGCCCTGTTTTCACAAACACAAATTTTGCGTGCACTGGCAGTGAAGGGGTTAAAACAATTTGATTTGTTGTTTTCTTAAACCCTTTGGCTGTCTGTAGCGCTTGTTGTCGCGATGATTCCGGTAGGAATCACAACATCCTGACATCCTGCAGGAATCATCGCGACTAAATCTGCTACCGACACCCAAAGGATTACTGTAGCAATCATCTCGACTAAAATCGCAAAAAAGCCAGAGTTAACTCATTCGAGACGTGCGACCTCCGGATACGCGGCATAAGCCGCGTATCCGGAGGGGGCACGTCTCGAATGAGTTAATCACACAGCAGTTTCGTTTATTTTCGGAAATGTTGCATGGGATGCCGCTTTAGCTAAATCCACTTAATGTGCAGGCAAGTGACAGACCTCTGTTATACCGGCCCTTTCTCATACCTGTAAATGACTGTCTCGTAAATATCACCTCTGCTACCTCCTGCACATTATAACGACGTAAAGTGAGGCCGATCAGCGCCAGCAAGAGGCATAGATTCTCACGACCCCCTTCGACTGCTGCGGCTCATGCGAGTCTATGCCACTTGCAGGTTGAAAATATTTGTTGAAAAACCGCAAAGCTTGTGTCGATATTGACAAATGACGTATTGGATATATACTGAAATCGGGATGACACGCTCAGTCGGAGGATAATGTTGGGAAGCAAAAGGACAGATTCTCATGAAGCCTTGCAATCGCAGGGGCTCATGAGAATCTATGCCACTTGCAGGTTGAAAGTACATCTATTTGTTAAGAAACCTCAAAGCTTCTGTCGATATGTGACGAGTGACGTATCGGGTGTATACTGAAATCGGGATGACACACTCGGTCTGAGGATGCAAATGCTGATTTTAGCAAGCGAGAGTCATAGATTCTCATAAGCCCTTGCTCTCGCAGGAACCTATGAAAATCTGTGCCTCTTGCAGACGGAGGGTCACGGTTGAAGGAGTGTTAAGGCAGCCAAAGTTTGTTTGAACCTTGGGCAGTTCCGACTCTTCAGCTGATCGCCGGGACTCTTTGTCAGCATTTAACCTCTTAGCTGCCGAGAACAAGACAGCGCCATCCAGGTGCAAGAGGCATTGATCCTCGTGAGCCCCCCGCAGTTGCGGGGGCTCATGAGGATCCATGCCTCTTGCTGACCCTATTTTGTACCCATGTTCCTTGGGCACATTTGGTTCTTTTTTCCGTAGGGTAAAGAAAGATTTCATTGTGGGCAAAGTTTGAGGCCATTGAAAGTGAAGGGGTTAACCCCTTCTACCCCAGACACCCCACAACAAGATGAAGATCGACCACGATAGTTCAAGGGTGATGCCAGAATAGCTTGGCGCCTATGGGCGCCAAGCTATTCTGGCATCACCCTTGAACTATCATGGTCGATCTGTGTCCTGCACTGCAAAGCAGTCTTCAGAGGACGACGGCAAAATTTGGGGATTTCGGTGATGGGGTAGAATGGGTTAAGCACGCGCAGGCTCGCGCGCTGCAAGCAAACACGCACACAGACACACGCACGCACACAGACAGACACACACACACATGCAAATATACACACACACACACACATGCAAATACACACACACACACACACATGCAAACACACATACACACACACACACACACACACACACACACACACAAACATACACACACACAAACACTGAGACATGCGAATGTTAGGATCCTTGAGTTCACCACAGAACGGATTGAACTCGTTCAAATAAAGGTAGTGCTAAAAAGTTGGCTCTTGGATTATCATGGCCCATCCATGTCTCACACTGGAAGGCATGTATAATCATCACTGAACGGGCGACTCAGTTTTGGATTTTCGACATTATGCCTCAGTGTGTTAACTGGCGTTCGTTTCTTGTGTTTGGCTGTACCATGGCAAGTTACTTAAAAGGAAATAGTGGGGGATACTACTACTACTACTACTACTACTACTACTACTACTACTACTACTACTACTACTAATGATAATGATAATAATAATAAAAAATATATCAAATACAAATTTTAAAAAAAACTCTTACAAAATAAAAAATAATAATGATGAAGAAGAAGGAGTTATTTAGTTATTTGGGTTTAACGCCGAGCAGGCGCAACCAAGGCCATCTCACGGCGGGATGGGTAAAAATCTGGCCAGCCAGACTAAAAGCAAGGTCTTAAGACAAGATGTAAATATATCTTTAAAATATTTCTGGCTAATATGTCGCACAGATCTTTAAAGGAAACGTCTACAGACTCTCCAAAAGGTCAAAATTATGAAAAAATATTAAACTCTCTCAGAAAACTGAAGATCTTGTCCGGGGGTACATCCCGGAACAAAACCTTTAAGGAATCTGCTGTGAAGTGTTTATATCTTGTGTCAATTAACTCGGCACAAGACAGCAAAATGTGTTTAACTGAATACTGCTCATCGCAGGCATAACACCATGGACGCTCCTCCTGTTTTAGTAAATAAGAGTGCCTAACATACGTGTGCCCGATGTGGAGCTGAGCAAGGACAGTCTCCTCACGGCGGCTGCCGTAACGGTAAGGTAGACTGTCGGACACCTTAGGAAGAGCTTCATGCAGCTTGTTAGCTTCCTTTTTGTCCCACTCGGACTGCCACTCACCGGCTATGTACGCAATAATCACAGGTTTAAAATCACTATAAACAGTCTGTGCGTCGGCAGGGACAGGGTCGTTGTGGGCATCTTTGGCAGCAGAATCTGCGATCCTGTTGCCTTCGATGCCCACATGCCCTAGGACCCAAATAAAAATGATGTCATAGGAGAATAACAACAACAACAACAACACGAACGACGACGACAACGACGACGACAGCGACAACAATTGTAAAGTTAGGCATTCAGATGCAAGCCTTTATTAGAGAACTTAGCGGTCCGACCACAGGTGGAGAAAACCGAAAGTATGGCAAGAGTTGTGCCTTTGACTCGCAGCGTCAATACAATAATATATACTATATATATACCTGTGACGCTCCGAGTCAGATGATTGCCATAACTTAGGCTGTGGTCCCAGCGCAAGGTCAGTATCACCCAAGGGAGGTAATAGTGCCGAGAATTACGTGTACTCGGCTGTTGTGCCTTCCCTTTCATTGCCAGTGTGTAGAAATAAACGGAACTGCAAAATATGACAACATCCATACGTTTGGAAGCTATCGTCCTCTGAAAAATACTTGTCAGTTCAGAGAACAAATCAACCATGACAGTTCACGGGTGTTACGTGGTGGAGTTGTTGTCGTGGTATGATAAACACACCAGACGCACGCACGTAAGGTTCTTTTAAATAAACCTCATTCAGCTGCAATCCGTCAACCGTGGCTTAAGGATGTAGACAAAACTGGAGAAACAGTTCCAACAATATTTTAATTCAGCGATGCGATCTCCACACAATGCAGTTCCAAACTCACAAACACTGATACAATGTCTCTTCTGCAATGTCCACGCCCCGACACAAAGTTTCTCATACACAGCGTCTAACACAATGTACACCCTACACGGGCCACGTACCTACGCTAACTGTGTCTCTACGACTGACAAATGCAAGACAATGTACACATGAGCTTCCCAGCACGACTCTTTTATAGTAACATACTATCCAGAAAAATCGCGGAAAATCGTATTAACACAACCAATCAGAACAAAATACGCAACTAAAACTCCTAAATATCAATGAATAAACATTTCACTGGAATGTTCTGTAAACATCTGGCTGCTATTTACCAGCCCCTATATGTTGGAAAATCCCGGCGCGCTATGACGTCACACAAAAGTAGGCCAGACAGGTCACGACCTTGCCCGCTTTGTTTGGAAAACACGCGATTAGTGCACCGATAACGACTGTTAAGCTACACGCGCGCAGTAAACAAATGAATACTCGAGCAATATCTAGACTCTTCGGGACTCAACTCCGTGCGGCAACAGATACTGAACCAATACCGCACTATTCGTAAACGAAAGTGAAATTCACTGAAAAGGTACGTGATTCGTAAACATGATAACTCAAATAAATATTAGATCGTTTCCTACGATCTATGCGTGACCGTTCTCACAGAACAACACAACCACAATCGTAACAACGGGTAGTGCAAGAATAGCTTGGCGCCTTGAGGCGCCAAACTATTCTGGCACCACCCTGTTGAACTGTCATGGTCGATCATGATCATCGTTCTCCTCAGTGCTGTCAGGGTCAGTCGTGTGTCAGGGGCGAACAGGTTATACCTTGATGATCTCCGAGGCCTGCATTTTTTTCCGCTGGCGCTCACGGTTTTATGATTAACTCTTCAATGGCAATGCCGAGAAACAGTAAACACAATCCAACTACAAAAGGCATAAATCCTCATGGGCCCCCGCAGTTGCGGGGGCCCATGAAGATCTATGCCCCTTGCTGACTCCACTTTGTGTCCATGTTCATTGGACGGATGGGACTTTTTGGCGTTGAATTAAGATTTAGAAACACAATCCGCGATCACTTTTTAATGTCCTTTGACGCCATAACATGTCGGTCTTGACGGCAATAACTTCACTTGCTGCGAATCCGTATGCGTCTTGTCTCGAAGTGAACAGTCGAAGAAGCTAATATCGATGGCCTGTATTTTCATGTAACCTCGTAAGTGACATTTCGGCGCGAGATCATGTATTGATGCCGTTGCCGCTTTTGATTCCCCCCCCCCCCCTCCCCCATTTTCTGACGATGTCTGGAATCTGTAGCTCAACAGGAAATGCTCAGAACAACAACAACAACAACAACAACAAAAAGCTTCGGATTACATATTCTGACCACAAATGTAAACATTCTTTCTTTAATCGAGGATACGAAATTGTTAGTTACGTCGCCGCATGCGAACACTATTGATAAGCTTCATGTCTCGATCACATACATCACTTGTCACGTTTATGTACATACGCCACGTCTCGACTGTGTAGACAGTTGTTTGAAAATGTAAAATTCTTCTGTATGCGGCATGTCTCGATTGCTGAGCAGTATTTCGCTGCGTATTTGTGTGCCGCACGTCTCAAATGAATTAATCCCTCAACGACAACGAAATGTTGACAAAAGAAAAAATTTAACGGTGAATGCACGTTTAGAGGAATAAATGCGTCTTTAAAAACTGCCGGAAACTATTTTTCCGCATATCTAAGCCTGTGTGCGGCATGTCCAAAATGAATTAACCCGCATTTCCCAATTTTTCTAGATGTCACGTGACCACTATTTACCAGTTGCAGGAGATGGCCGATCATGATAATTCAAGGGTTGTGCCAGATCAGCTTGGCGCCTGATGGCGCCAGGTTCATCTGCCACTACCCTTGAATTATCATGGTCGATCCATCTCCTTCAACTTTACAGTACGTCTGGACTAATAGGGTTAATCGATGACTGAAGTCTCGGATCAGCCTGAAACCTGAAAACCACAGGCTTCGGTAGAGGAATGCGTTTTCACTGTTTGTGTCAATGTACAATTTCTTCTCTTCACTGGATAGTGAACGACAGAAATAAACATTGAACATTGACACACAACATGCTCACATATTTCTCATTCACAGCCTGTGCCGAAGAAAGCTAGCACAAGCACTGATCAAGATGTAAGTTTGTTTTCACGTCAGGCCCAAGTCAACACTGCTGCTAGAGCCGTCTGTAGACGCCCGCCGCAGCAAACTGATCAGAGCGTTTTCATTGGCTAACAATCGGGAGAGCGCACCACGTGCTTGGGTCAGCTGACGCGGCGTCATCCGCTCCCACAGGTTGAGCTGGTTGAGGTCAAAGTGGGGCAGGCCGTTCCTTTCCACGAAATACAGCAAGGTGGAGAGAAGCGAGCGGACGCATGACTCCAAAGTACTACGCTGCCAGCGGGGCGAAAAGTCCACGTGGAAATCCATGTCGTGCAGCAGGGCCGTCTGCACGTGGTAGCACGTGAAGTGCGCGAGGCGAAAGTCACGTGACAAGAGGCGAGTCAGCACGTGCATGGCGCCCACCCTCAGCCCGCCGTCCGTGGTAGTGATGGAATGAAGAAGCTCCTGCTCCGTGAGGCAGAAACATGGCCGCCAGCTGACGTCACCACGCTCGTATGGCTCGGACGCGTAGCGCCTGCATGGACAGGGGAAAGAAATCGACCGATAATGTGAACAGCTGGAGCGCCGCAAACAAGACGCAAATGCAAATTATACAAGCGCGCGAAGAATTTTGTGCCTCTGACACAGGGACGACTTGACAGTTGGGCCCGGAGGCGGTATAGCTCAAGTATATACGTGGTATGACTAAAGCGTCCTTTAGCTATTTATTTAAATCTGTGCTATATCTTCTCTTGAGCCTGCCGCAAGGCAGGTTCAAGAGAAGATATGGCACAGACTTTTTTTTAAATGGCCACAGCGGGATAGTCGGGTCAACTTCGTCAAAAGGAAGTATATCCAGGCCATACTTGTCCCCACGGGTCCTCCGCTACTGGACTGACTGTGTCAAAACATAAAGCAGGTCCCTGTGCACGCAGAATATAATTGTACGTACAGCAATATCCCAATATATACGACTCCCAGGAACTTAATGGCCATGACTTCAAACAAGAACAACTATATGTCAGATTTTACGATTTTGTCTTGGAATATTTGGACGAGGCTGCAGACAATGATCATCTACCCTTAGTCATCTGTTGTATCTGTGCCATATCACTTCTTGAAGCTGCAGATATTTGCGGGGAGCCGCATCCGGATACGTGGCATAAAGCCGCGTATCCGGACGCGTCTCCCCGCGAATGAATTAACATCTTGTGATCATCACGCAGGTGATTTTCAGTCTTTTCCAAGGCAAGTAGTATACGCCCGTCGTATTTACTCGCTACAACCGAGTCAAAACGACGGACGTATACTACTTGCCTGTACTACTTGTCTCACACTCATTACGTGACTAAGCCAAGGGCGGAAAAAAGGCAACTACATTAATATCACGCATACATGGACCTGCATTACATTTAAAACAAAAACTTACTTGGCTACATAAAAGACTTCGCCGCCGTCAGGGGAGGCCACGGATGGCACAAGCTCCGCGGACCACCCGCACGTGAGCTGCACGCGGATGCTGAGGTCACCGGGCGCGAGGCTGATGTGAATGTTCTCCTTGGCCACTCCGTGTCGCGCGAGCGCCTGCTGCACGAGCTTGGCGCATGCCGCGTGCAGTTTCCTTGGTGACACATACAGACCGTCCTTAGTGCGAATGTCCGCCAGCTGCTGGTGTGGGCTGGCAGGGCTGCCGGTTGACTTGGAGTGGGAGGAGATGGGAGGAAGCTTGATAAGGCTGTGACCAACGTCCCGCTGGGATATAGAGACAGAAACGGTGATTGATTAACCCGTTCAGTGCCAGCAGACGCAGACCGTGTTTCTGCAATCTTCGTTAACTCATTGGAGACGTGCCGCATACGGATACGCGGCGTATAACCACGTATCCGTATGCGGCGCATCTCCAATGAGTTAATTCAACACCAGAAAACCATAATGTCCCAGGCACATGGATTCAAAGGGGAGTGAGCAAGAGGCATAGATTCTCATGAGCCCCCGCAGTTGCGGGGGCTTATAAGGGTCTGTTCCACTTGAAGTTGGGTGGTGTTTAATTTTTCTCGGCACTGAACGGGTTAATCTATTTATTTCGACAGCCGTACATTTGCGGGAAAAATGGAGATAGCAAATTATGCAACTTGTTATCATGCATCTTTGTTACTGTCGTCAGAAAAAAAGGTAACGGACAAGCCGTTCTAAAAGCCCACTACCGTCGTACATGTTCAAAGAAACGCTACAAACAGGTCTAACTATGGTTCATTTAGAAACAGGAGAATTCAGTCAAGCACACGTCGTCTTTATATCAAGTAAATAGACAACGAATCAGCTCCGTTTCATAAATACAGCGCCATCTGTACGAGCAGCAGAGAAACGCATTTTGAAGGTCTGACGGCTGCGCAGAATAAACAAGCGCGATTACGCCTGTGAGTTTGCTGCGTGCCCAGACGGCCATAGATGTTCATAAGGTGTGTTGACAAAGTATAACAAACACAGCTGGTGCTGAAATGTGACTTCAAATCACACGAAATGCACATGGTACTGCTTTCAGATATATGACGCTCTTTTCTGGACCAGAACCTGAGCCAAAACGAGCTCCACCCATATTCACGGGAGTTGCTACTGAACCTACGTTAATGGTAGAACGTTTGCCTGACCATTTTTCTACATACAAGCATGGATGCTTAACCCCTAGGCTGTCGCTAGCGCTTTTTGTCGCACTGTCATCGCGATAAAAAGCGCATCCGACAGCCAAACCGTCAGCAACTTACTGGCTGATAATAAATTATATCTTCAGACGGTCGGTTTGATTTTTGACGGGTCCATTGCAGTGAAAGATGATTGAGCCTCCATACCTGTTCGACTTTGGCCTTGTGGAGCCTGACGGGTAGCAGGCAGACAATGGTGTTCTCGGGCTGCACGTGCCAGTGCGTGAAGCAGTGCACCTGCACCGGTGTCAGTACATCCAAACCCACACGGTTTCGCTTTAGGGACAGCCTCGCCTGTTTGTGGACGCATAGCAGACCTCATTTGTGATTTTGAAGATGACAATGATAATTATTTAAACCACTGCATCCTGAGGCTGATTCAAAAAAAGAGCTTATTGGTCTATGGAGGCTACATTATAGATTAGGAGATAGATCAACCGTTTTAGTTCAAGGGTCGTGCCAGAATAGCTTGGCGCCTAAGGCACCAAGCTATTCAGGCACCACCCTTGAACTAACATATTCAAATGTATTTCAAGCATTGGGTGTATCGGGATGAAAAGGATTAATATATTTGACAACGGGGAAAGTTTTGTTTTTGTGTGGCGAAGGATTGTTTAAACAATTTTCGACCTGATTTTCAGACGGTTGAGAAATGTATGGGTTAATGGATACTATATTCAGTGAGCAAAGGGTCCTCGTGCCGACGCTATCCGTAGTTGGCCCGCGGACGGATGACGGCGCGAGGACATTTGTACCCATGAAGATGATGATATGACGACAACGATCATGATATCACCAAAACCTTTTTTTTTTCTCTACACTCAGTAGCGAGTGTGGGGGAAAATGGAACGACAGCTTCTGATAATGATGACGAGGATGACGAGGATGACGACGACGACAAGGAGGATGACTACGACGACTATGATAATGGTGATGATGAATATTTTCTGTCAATCTTTAAATCCCTCAGGCCTGTCTGCCTGCCGGAACCAGAAAATGTTATAGACCTAGAATGCATTCTTTCACAAATCGATGATTTAACTGTTATTATATACGTAGCGTTGAGTGAGCCTAACCTTGTCAAGTATGCTTCCGATTTCCACTTTGGCCGTTGCCATGGCAGCAGGGTCCAGAGCCTCTCCCAGTCCGACGTCTGTGAAGTGGTTCAGCGCGGCACCCAAGCGCGAGAACGGCACGCGCTCTGTTACCTGTACGTGCACACGACGTTAGGGCATATGACTTGGAAGGAAAATTCTTCAACCCTTTGGGTGTCGGTAGCGGTTATAGTCGCGATGATTCCTACAGGCATCATCGCGACTAAAACCGCGACTGACAACCAAAGGGTTAAAACAAAAACTGAAATTTTTGATGATACTACTGTATAATTATTAGGTGAATATTGCACGAGTTATCTCACCTGCTCGGCTTTAAACCCAAATAACTAACTAACTAACTAATGAGTTATCTCAGAGCTGTGCGAATACAACTTTTAAGGAACCGGAGAAAATAAGCGAGCGCAACCGCGATACAGCCTTGTACGAGTATTCAGTCTTCTGTCTATATTACTGAATGAAGACTTAACCCTTTGAGTAGGAATCATCACGACAAAAACCGCTCCCGACACGCAAAGGGCTAAGCAAAAAGACTTGCCTTTCAGCCCCCCCCCCCCCCCCCCGCCCGCACACACACATAAACAAGACACACAAAAAGAAAGATTATGATCATTTGACCATTGTAAGGAAAATGTACAGAAAGAAATACAAAACACTACTCCTCATTCTTACGCGAGAATTGTAACTGTCCCCCTAAGGAAGATAAGCAATGTATTGTATTTTTGTCTGAACGTCAAGTTTGAAAAAACAAGAGTAATTGTTATACCCGAAAAGTTTAATTAATTATGTGTATTTGCGTTTCCAATCATGTTTCTATCTTTGCTGGGTATTTACAAGCTGGGCAGTTACATTTCTAATCTGGATGGTGTGGTGGCATCCTTCTGTCTCGGAAGACAATGGAGTATATGCGCTTGCTGGGTCAGTCCGTTTTTAAGATTTGCAGTGCCTGCTGTGACTAATCAGTCCAATGCGAGAGCGGCAGTGTCTGTTGCATTTGCTACAGGTGAAGCCTGTGACGGTTGCTGTGGGCACTGGCTCTTCTTTCTTTCGTCTGCACTGCCTCTTCTCCTCCCACTGGTTTTCTCTCCTTCCCTCGCTCAGCTTTATGCTGGTCTTCACTGCAAGCCGCCAGCTGGCACGATCTGCGGTGGTGGCTTCTAAGTCTGCGGGTTTCAGGCTTCCAGCTTTCAGATCACGCTTGCAAACATCTTTGTATCTAAGCGCTGGTCTGCCTGTTGGTCTTGTGCCGGAGGCGAGCTCACCATACAAGATGTCCTTAGGAATCTGATCATCCTGCATGCGGCAGACATGACCGAGCCAGCGTAGGCGTCTTTGTGAAAGGAGTGCGTACATGCTAGGAATGTTTGCCTGGGGCCGGCCAGCACTTCAGTGTTTGGAACACGGTCCTTCCAAGTGATGCCCAAGATTCTCCTCAGGCTGCGCAGATGGAAAGAGTTAAGTCTGCGCTCTTGACGGGTGTACAAACTTTACGTCTCGCTGCTGTAGAGAAGAATGCTGAGCACACAGGTCTGGTACACTTTCATCTTAGTATTGATGGTAAGCAAGCTGTTGTTCCACACTCTCTTGGTTAGGCGAGCCATCGCTGTTGATGCCTTGCCGATTCTGGAGTCCAGTTCGTTGTCCAGAGAGAGGTTATTGGAGATAGGTGAGCCAAGGTATGTAAAGTTCTCCACTACCTCGAGGGTGTGATCGCCTATAGAGATGCAAGGGGTGCTGCTGACATCCTGGCCCATGATGTTTGTCTTCGTCAGGCTGATGGTCAGCCCAAACTCATCGGTGGTGCGAGCGAAGCTGCTGACTAGACGCTGTAGTGCTTCCTCAGTGTGGGCAGTCAGGGCGGCATCATCAGCAAACAGCATCTCTATAATCAGGGCAATGCGCACCTTGGTCTTTGCGCGCAGAGGTGAAAGGTTGAAGAGGCTGCCTTCACTCCTAGTGTGGATGAAGACGCCATCTTCTGACTGACTGAAGGCATGGCGCATCAGCAGGGAGAAGAAGATCAGTGAGGAAAAGTGTAGGGGCGAGTACGCAGCCTTGCTTCACGCCGCTTTGGGTCGGAAAGGGTTCTGAACCCGTCCCGATCTGGATGGTATAACGAGAAAAAGGTACAGAAAAAAGAAAAAGAAAAAAAAAAAAGGAAAAAAAAAAGAACAACCGACCTGCCGATGAAGTGCCGGGATGTACACATGCGTCAATTTGGGCAGAGACGTTGTTCCTTGCGCGAATCGCACCGTGGAGCGTTCTTTTCGAAGGGTTGCCATGGACACGGGGACGCTTTCTTTGAGTTGTGTGCCCTTGGTAGCAAGTACTACGGCCGGTGATGAGGCGTGGTAGAAAGATCCGCGTTGTGACGTTAGAAACAGGTGATTTACTACAGTGGTGCGGTGGCCGCGAGGGGGTTCATCTAAATGGGCGCGTTCTGTGTTCAAATACAAATGACAAAGATAAATGGATAAATGTACGTTTGCTTTAACGATTGTGTTCGCATGCACCTATCGGAGCAGGACGCTTTAACTCATTCTGCCCGCGACACACCACAGCAAGATATGGCTCGACCATGATAGTTCAAGGGTGGTGGCAGAATAGCTTGGCGCCTATAGGCGCCAAGCTATTCTGCCATCACCCTTGAACTATCATGGCCGATCTGTCTCCTGAATTGTAATACAGTCCTCAGAGGAAAACTCCAAAATGTGGGTATTTTGTACCTCGGGCACAATGGGTTAACCAGTACCTCTTCACTTCCGAAAAGAAATGAACACCATCCAACTGCAAGAAGTATAGATCCTCATGAGCCCTAACCCCGGCAGGGCCTCAATTATCTTTTTAGGTTCTAGAACGGAGGCCCCGAATCCAACCGCAAAGAATCCTTGACGCATTAACTTACCGGATGATCTGTTGGTGACGCATAAGATATTTTGGATCCTCACGCAATCGGAAAGCAAAAGCTACCTTTAGATATCATGCCGGACAATGTAAGTTGAGTGGATTCGTTGTTTGGGGTAGATTGTTTTTGTCGTTAGACTAGAAAAATCTCCATTTTTGAACACGTGATGCTTTTATCTCCGCCGCAGATTTGTCTTGGTAAACGTAGCTGCTGGTGGTTCAGAATTACTTAGTATTTTTCTTTTTCTTCCTATTAATCACATGTACAGCAAGAATGAAGCGTCAAAGAAATTGTGAACTACAAGAACATGACGTCATCTTGCTGTCGAGTGACGTAAATGTTTTCTTGTTATCATCATTATACACGAATGACGTGGAATCTATTTATCCCAAATTCTTCAATTTCTTGTCGACAAAATGGCGAGAGGTCTAAAATCTTTCACGTCGCAGTAGCTGACAGGGGTTTGTGCATTAACTAGAACTTTCTACTTGAGGTTATGGGGGCTTAGGAGCTCCAGGTTGGTTGCTTTTCTGGTTCCTGCCATAGTTTTAAAATATTTCTGTCGTTTAGCGCCGCGCCACGATTCCTACGCGTTTTTAACATAGCTTTGTTCCTTGGTATGCCCTTGGTCAACGAGCTAACTGGTTTCAGCATGAGGTATATATCCTCATGAGCCCCGCGAATGTGGGGGCTCATGAGCATCTATGCCTCTTGCTGAGGCCAATTTGTATTCAAGTTCTTTGGACGGGTGTAGCTTTTTGGGTCAGGAGTAGAATAAATAATGATTTCAGTGGCACGGAAGGGTTTCCGTTGTCATGTTATCTGCAAGATTCCGTTGACATTGATCAGTTGATCCACTGTCCACCTAATATTCCCTGCCCCCGCCGAGCGCGCATGACGATATAATAATTGTTGTGCGCCTCTCGCCTGACGACGAACGCCAGGTGAAGGCATGTGTCATAATTATCTCACAACGGCGTAAACATTTCAGAAACTGCCCTAGCCCTAAGCCGGGTCGAGCCGGGTTCACTTTGGCGGGCAAACTGCTACGCCAAAGTGATCCTCGGTCGACATGGCTTAGCATTTTTTCCCGGGTCGATATGGCGTAGCAATTTTCAACGCCAAAGTGAGCCCGGGTCGATCTGACCTAGCAATTTTCCACGCCAAATTGAACCGGGGTCGACTTGGCAGTTTTTCCACGCCAGATTGAGCCCGTTTAGATCTGGCTTATTAGTTTTCCCCGCCAGATTGAGCCCGAGTCTATCTGACTTAGCACGTTTCCGGGTCCGGGGTCGACCTGGCTTAGCAGTTTTCCACGCCTAAGTGAGCCCGGGTCAATCTGGCTTAAGCAGTTTTCCTGACCAAATTCAGCCCGGGTCGATCTGGCTTAAGCAGTTTTCCGCGTCAAATCCAGCCCGGGTCGATCTGGCTTAGCACCTTTTCGCGCCAAACTGAGCACGGGTCGATGTGGCTTAGGTTCCGCGCCAAGGCGAGCCCGGGTCGATCTAGAGTCGACCTCATTCTGGCTTATGTTCACAGTCGGAGGATATCACACATTTGTATGTCAGGAGTTTCGTGCCCCTGCCTGGGTCATAGCGTCAATAGCCTAGGATAGGTACAGTGAACTTCGGATATATAAGAAATCGCCTGGGGCCCAAATGTTCTCGTCGTTAGATCCCACGTTTGTTATAAGCAAAGTAATATGTATAGAAAACTCTGAACAAAAGTGTTGTTATATCCAACTTTTGTTATAAGCGAAGCTGACTGAACTTTTAGACTATATCTATGTCAATAGCTAGAGTCACGGAAGTCACTGACTGTCCTTGATAGTCAGTGACTTCCGAATCGTGGTGTACGTGTTACACCGGGCACAGATGCAAGTGCGCAAACGGTCATCCGGCCGACGTTGGTCCAATAACCTTCTGCTGACTGGGATTGACCTGCAAATGGTCCTACATCAACACAATGCATGCAAGTACGAGCTGAATACTTCCGCCTATATAAAAGTATACGTGAGACACAGGCAGAGGAAGACAACACAACAGTGATTCAGTTGTAGCTACGTTTACAAGGAGTTTTGTCTGATTTCCATAGATATATACTACACCAGTGACGTAAAACAGAGATTATCTTATTAACGAGGCATGTTCTACCTTTTCGTGAAAATTGTCTATTATCTTAACTTTAGGTCTTCACAGCAGAAATTTTCGATTTTTTTCTCTTCAAGTAAAATCCCCAGTCGATATTTTGCGACGTGTCGAACACCAGTTTACTTTATTTTCCGCGAGTCCTTCTGCAGCGCATCTCGAATGAGTTAAACCCACAGCAATTTACTGTGAAAAGTTAAACCACAGATCGCGTTCTTTCCAAATTTGTCACACAACCGTCATAAACCTGTCCGCTTTATTCCCCAAATCCTGCGATTAAAAACTACGTACCAAGAAACATCGACACTACGACACCGCGGCCAGCTACATGAGTGTGCTTAGTCATACGCCAGCCACTAAGCACGGTGCTCCGCAGTTTTAACTTTAGCGGCGCACCTTGCTTAGTGGCTGGCGCAGGACTAAGCTCACGCATGCAACTGAACCTTGGTTTTTACAACAAGCACGGGATCGAAAACGCAGACGACCTCCTACGAAAAACGAGCAGACATGTTAAGAAAATGAAATGGAGTCAGTCGATCATATTCCACCAAAGACACAGTATAGCGCCTCTGATTCTACTTCCACCAAGAAGCCGCGTAGGTTGTTGCCTTTGTGGTTACACACGTTCAAGAGAATATCTGCCTCCACACAGTCAGCAAAAGGTCCTCGGGCCGACGTCGGCCGCAGTTGGCCCGCGCACGGACGTGCGCGGGCAACTGCGGCCGACGTCGGCCCGATGGTCTTTTGTGTATTGGTTAAGGCCCGCCGCCCACATGAACCCCTTCTGGCAACCGTGAAATGGCGCAAGCTTGCTTGGTTTGGCCACGTGACCCGACACAACACCCTGTCCAAGACTATCCTCCAAGGCACTCTCGAAGGAAGTCGTCGGCGAAGTCGTCAGAGAAAGAGTTGGGTCGCAAACATAAAAGAATGGACCGAACTCGAGATGCCAGACTTGCTTGCCACCGCCCAAAATAGAACTCAGTGGAGAGCACTGTCTGTTGCTGCTGCCTTTCAGTCCCCCCAACGCCCAGTTTGGGCAAGGGACTGATGATGATGATGATGATAAGGCCCGCCGGACTGGCTGGGAGCGTGGTGGTTGTGGCGGTGTTTGGGGGGCATGCAGTCAATGCCACCACACCACTTTCGACAGAAATCGATGCTTCCGACTGTATTGTATGCTGAACACCAAAATAATCCCTTCCGCCTGAGGAACACAGATCCCAAAGTTAATCAGCAAGAGGCATGCAGATCCTCATGAAACCTTCCAATTAGCGGGGTCTTATGAAGATCTACGTCCTTTGCTCGCGAGTGTTGATAGCTGCTGACACTGATAATTCCTTTATCGACCAGAAGGCACACAAAGGTCTCACAGGTGACAGCTGCCATTAATAGCTGGGGCAAATCTGGACAAACCTGTGGCCAATGTTATTCTATGGGACTGTTCTAAGGCTTTAGGATATTGAACAGGAAGTGACGGTGACGGTGCCAGTGCCCCGGATGCATGATGAAAGAGCGTCCAGTCGTCAACACTGGTTCAGGAATCCTAGACACGAAAACAGGCTTTTGACAGTGGTTTTACTGAGGGGAAAATGCTGTCTCACATAAAAACCGCTGTTAATTTCGTGCACCACAAGGCATTGCGGTGTTGTACTTGTCCTTTCTCAGCGTGTTTCTTTATTTGTTGGGAATTTCTTTTTCCATTTTACACGCTTTGCCCTCTCCTTTTTAGTCACGACAGCTAGACTACTACCGATAGGGGGTTAACAACAATAGGCGGTCGAAGAAAGTGGATACGATCGGCATCAGTGGCTACACAACCATCGTTAAAAAAGAAGAAAAATGGACCGTAATAGTTGTTTTTTTGTTACGGCGTGGCACGAACTCTTACAGCAACCGCGCCCCGAAACAATCAATCACAAAGATACATCCTGGTTAACTCATTCGAGACGAACGGCATCCGGATACGCGGCTTCAGCCGCATATCCGGATGCTGTTTGTCTAGAATGAGTTGATCACAGGCAAACCACTCATGCCTCTAGACTAGATCTGGCCTCTGCTCCCTCCAAGACTAGAATCGGACAAATAACGCGACTCTGTAATTGGCCTATTTACGTCTATACGCGTATTTACTTAGAATCAACGCCACAGCATTTTATTTATTTTTCGACACTATTACTTGTTGATTGGCTGATTTTCTTTTTTGTTTTCTTTAACGTCACGACAACAACAAAGACTCAGTCATATCAGACTGCAGACAATATTATTAGTTTAAGAAAGTGAGACACCCTAAAGAAAGAAGAAAAAAAAAAAAACTGAAATGGAATACGTTAGTAAAACTCTATGTCATTAGTATTTGAAGTTGTCGATGCGTGACGAACTGCGCAACAACTGACATGGCACGACCAAGCAATTTCAAGGTTCGTTGCGCATTGCTGATTTGATGGATATCTCACTTTACTTCGAGAGCAGCGCGCTCTATATAGTCACGGACATTATGCCTTGAGAAAGGCAAGAACACGACAGGCACCGTTCCGTCAATGTCTTCACAAAAGCCAAAGGTCCTCGGGCCGACGTTGACCGCAGATGGCCCGCGCACGTATGTGCGCGGGCCATCTGCGGTCGACGTCGACCCGAGAGCCTTTTGGTCACTAGGCTGTGAATGAAGAACCTGATTAGCTGTTGACGCGCTGCATTTTGGCGAAAGTTTTTGACTTGTTGGTAGTGTTGGATCAATGGTCGTGAGTTTTTATTCTTGCACGCAAACGTGTCCTCGTGTAAGTTTTCAATCATTTATTCTTGTTGATAACCAGACAATAACACTTTCTTGTAAAAAACAAATAAACAACCAAGCCAAACTTGTGTTCCTTCAAATAATACTCTGAACATGAAACACCTTGCTTTTGAAAATGGCTAAAACCAACCAAACACACAAATTAAATACAAACAATTGAATTAACGAAAGAAAACAATAAACGAGCGAACGAACGAACGAACGAACGATCGAACAAACAAACGAACGAATTAACCAACCAACCAACCAACCAACCAACCAACCAACGAAGGAATAAGCGAAGGAAAAAACGAACGAACGCTAAATTTCATAAATGGAATGAATATTTTTACGCACATCTAAATCACATGAAACATTACGAAGTCAACTTGATTTTCGAACCTTATAATATTTTGAGATATTTTGTAGTATGTATAAGTTCAAGCAATGCGATTAAGGGACATTCATCTACAAACACGTGGAACGACTGAAAATAGAAACCAACCAAACACACGAATTAAATACAAACAATTGAATTAACGAAAGAAAACAATAAACGAGCGAGCGAACGAACGAACGATCGAACAAACGAACGAACGAATTAACCAACCAACCAACCAACCCAACCAACGAAGGAATAAGCGATGGAAAAAACGAACGAACGCTAAATTTCATAAATGGAATGAATATTCTCACGCACATCTAAATACAATGAAACATTACGAAGTCAACTTGATTTTCAAACCTTATAATATTTTGAGATATTTTGTAGTATGTATAAGTTCAAGCAATGCGACTAAGGGACATTCATCTACAAACACGTGGAACGACTGAAAATAGAAACTAGTCGAACAAATCAACCCCTTTCACTGCCACTGACCGTACATTGTAGCGTCAGAAATCTGTGCAAATTTAACACGAGAGAGCTCCTGCCGGATACCGATGTAGCCTGATATAACCGATTCAGCCCTACAGCAGGAGATGGGTCGACCATGATAATTCAAGGGTAGTGCCAGATTAGATTGGCGCCTGTATTTGTGGAAATACGTGCGCCGGGCTGAATGAGTTAATGAATACAAACTGGTTTCAGCAAGAGACATAGATCCTCATGAGCCCCCGCCATTGCGGGGGCTCATGAGAATCTATGCCTCTTGCAGTAGTGTGGTGTACATTTTTTTTCCTCGGCAGTGAAGGGGTTAAAGCAGGGATACGCATGGGCACCGTCCAACGTAAAATTTTGTCTAAACGTCTGAAGGTGCTCTCCCTGCATCGTGCATAGAAAGCTGTTTCGAGCGCCAACCTGTTTGCCAGAAAAAAAAGGCCTTTAAAGTAACATTACGCTTAAATTTGAAGACACATTTCAGCACCATTTGTGTTTGTTATGCCTTGTCGACACACCTAATGAGCTTTAACAGCAGTTGGTACACGCAGCAAAAGCACACGCGTAATCGCACTTATTTATTCTGCCCAGCCGTTATCTATTTTTAGCTGTTTCTCGTACCTAAAGCGTTGTATTTATAGAACGGAGTAGAGTCATTGACACAATTACTTGATATCAAAACGGCGTGTGCTGAACTGGATTGTCCTGTGTCTAAATGAAACCACAAATAGACCTGTGTGTAGCGTTTCGTAACCATCTGTTACAGAAGTGTATCTTTGAACAGTTTCGGCGGTAGTGGGTCTTCAAAGACATGTGTGTTTTCAAGAGAGAGAGAAAAAATGTGTCACTGGTCATTAAAGACCAACATTTAGGTGGCTATTTGATGGTATTTAATGACAGGTGATTGCTCATTTCGTCAGTCGCTCAAAACAAGTTCTGCTGTACAGCCAATGCCTGCAGGTGACGAACAGTTAAGGAGCGTTGAGGTGCGTTAGCTCTTTTCCCTCAGAATTATTCTATTTAACCCCGACGCACTGTACAGCAGGAGATGAATCGACGATGATAATTCAAGGGTAGTGCCAGATTAGCTTGGCGCCTGAAGGCGCCAAGCTAATCTGGCACTACCCTTGAATTATCATCGTCGAGCCATCTCCTGCAACCGGTGTATAGACTTTAGGTGACGCCTCCACAAATTTAGAAATGCAGCAGTGGGGTTAGAAGGGTTAACCCATTCAACTCCGACACGCCACGGCAAGACGTGGATCGAGCGTGATAGTTTAAGGGTTGTGCGAGAATAGCTTGGCGCCCATAAGCGCCAAGCTAATCACGCTCGATCTGTTTCCAGAAGTGCAAAACAGCCTTCAGGGGGTAACTTCAAAATGTGCAGATTTCGGTCCTGGAGCAGAATGTGTTAATCTTCGGGACCAGACTGCCAGACAAATACAAACAACACCCAACCTCAAGAGGCAAAGAACCTCAAGTGACCCCCTCCCCCCCCCCCCCTCAGCCCCCACCCCTCCTCCCCCACCCTCGGCCCACCACGCAGTCACGAGAGCTCATGAGTTTCTTTGCCTCTTGAAGACCCTATTCACATCCGTGTTCCTTTGATTGATATGATGGGATTATTCGGTGTTGAATTTCAAACTTTCAAACACATAGTTTTGCGTTCCCTGACAGTGAAGAGTTTAATTCGTTTTAGATCGCCTCCAACACTGCCGTTCCTTTGATTTATGATTATATATTTACGTCGTCTGCTGGATAGGATCACATCCTCCCATCATAAATCAATGATCCTTCTGTTATATAACTGCAAGCCACCCTTTTAATGTTTTATCGCGTTTGTGTACCGTTTAAACACCGTCACGACAAACCGGTTTGCTTGGAGGAGGCACGGATCTTCATGTGCCCATGCAACTACAAGGGCTCATGAGGATCCATGCCTCTTGCGTCATAAAGGGCATCCCGTTCTACCTCACAGAGAGGAGGTTTTGGAAGTTGACCCTACCACTGCGAAGGCGAACGGAAATTATGGTAATTGCGGGATTAAAAGCTAGTCACACACTCTGCAATGGTATATATTAATCTGACGCACTGCAGTAATTAAGACACGGATCGACTATGACAGTTCAAGAGTTGTGCCAGAATAGCTTAGCGCCTATAGGCGCCAAGCTATTCTGGCACAACTCTTGAACTATCATGGTCAACCTGCCTCCTGAACTGTCTAACAGGACAGAGCTCACACATTTAGGAGTCAGTTGTTACCGTATTATGAATCTGTTACCTTTCATAGAACATGGCAAACAAAGAACTTAACCGAAAGTACCACCCAGCTGGTGTGGCGGAAAGTGTGTGCATATACAATGTACTTCGCTTGTGAGAGAGTATGGCACAACAACAATCGCATTGAAACTATATTTTGTTAGGTAGTCGGATTACACCTATATAATTACATTCGCTTATGACAAACTTTTAAAAATATAAACCGATATGATGTGGGTCGCCTTGCGTTATGTTATTTCCAAAGTTTACTGTAAACGACAACGTTCAACTTTTACAAGAGGGTTGTTGAATTACAGTTCAGAACTAATGAACCCCGACGGACGCACGTACCACAGCGAGAAATGAATCGGCCATGACAGTTCAAGTTAGTACCAGATTTAGCTTGGAATCTGCCACTACTATCAAATCGGCCCTCCCCCTTACCGTTCCACCATTCGTGCGTACGATCATTAAAAGACACTTAAAACTCGATGTTAACCCGTTCACTGCCGAAGAAATTTGAACACCGTCCAACTGCAAGAGGCATAGATCATCATGAGCCCCCGCACATGAGTTGCGGGGGCGTATGAAGATCACTTGCTGAAACCACTTTGTGTCCAATTTCCTGTGGTGGCTAGGCCGGTCCCTATCGTAACGTTGGAAATGTACACCTGAATTCCAAAACACTGACAACCTGAGACCGCAGATCATAGTAGTGAAGAGGTTAAGAGACACATAAATGTGTAAAACTCGATGACACGCGTTAACCCTTCTGACGGGTATTTTATGTGTGTACTCACTTTCATCGCCGCTGTCTTCTCGTCTAGAGCCCAAGTCAACACCCATGACTGCTGAAGTCGACAAATTCTACACTTGTTAAGTTTCCTTGCCGCGAAACGGTTGTGTCTCACACGCACACATGGCCGAGAACCACTGCGCATATTTCGCCTGGAATTCGATATCAGTAACTACACAGAGACGATCTCGCGCAACGGGACATACTGAACCCCGACCAACCCCCTCTGTGCTAGAGACAGCCATGATAGATCACAGTCAGCAAGAGACATAGATTCTCATGAGCCCCTGCATCTGCAGGGGTTCATGGGAATCTATGTCTCTTGCATTTCGATTTGAAACGCCCACAGAGACGACCTCTCACCCAAAAAAGGTATCATGAATCCCGTCGACTGTCTCCTGTTAGGGATGTATGTGTTTGGAGTGTCCTTGCGACAAGAGGTATAGATTCTCATGAGCCCCTGCATCTGGAGGGGCTCATGAGAATCTATGCCTCTTGTAGACAGAGCAATGATGACGGGTTAAGTGAATAAGTGGAAAAGATTCCTTTCTAATCCTAGCATGTGAACGCAATATGCAGAATGCTGGGCGCCAAGAAGAACAGTTAGAGGCGGCCTTGGGACGACGTGACGATCGTGAGATAACCAGGTGTGATCTAAAAGTTAGGTTTTACTATATGATTGACAGATCTGACCCGTGCAGGCAAAAGAACAGCAAACCGAAAAGCGGAATTTTCACTGAGTGACTGAAGAACCCAATGGAGAAAGAAACACGTTTATAAAAGACAGTTACAACACCATTAACTCACTCGAGACGTGCCGCCTCCGGATACGCGGCATAAGCCGCGAATCCGGAGGCGGCACGTCTCGAATGAGTTAATGAATATTTCAGGTAAAAGCACTTTTTACAAATAGACCAACAAACAAGTACACAACTCATTTGCTATACTTATCTTGTGAGTGAAAAGAAGTAAGGTGGCAATTGAAGGATATGACATATACGGATATGACCAGACGGATATGACGTATGGTCTGATTTGAAGTTTTCATTGTATGACAATGAAAATCTCACTTTTCACAAACGTGTACTTACTGTGCAGGAAAAAAGGCAGTGAGTCCATGTTTGTGAAAAACGAAATGTTACATGTATTAGAATGAAAATCTCGTTTTCCACTGAAATGGGCTTAACCCATTCAACCCATACGCACTACAACAGGAGATGGGTCGACCATCTCCTGCAACAGGTGCATAGTCGTTTGATGGCGCCTCCAAAATTTGGGAAATACGTGCGTCGGGCTGAATGGGTTACTGTCTTTTACCCTCACAGAACTCACGAGCATGCTGCTTACATGGACATAGCGCACATTGCAAATGGACATGATGGTGAGGACGACGACTTCACTGCAGCAACACACCTACATGCTACAGGCCTACATGATCCTTATCGCAATCGTCCTTAACTCTATCGAGACGTGCCGCATCCGGATTCGCCGCTTTACGCCGAGAATCCAGATGCGGCTCGTCTCGAACGAGTTAACCCCTTACTACCGGGGCAAGGCGAACTGCGGCAGCTCACGAGGATCTACGCCTCTCGCTGAGACCAGTTTGTATGCACGCTTCTTTTGGTCGATGAATGAACACATATTTCGAAAACAACAATGTACGTGCGGTGGTATGTAGAAGGGGTTAAAGTGTCGTTCATTGACAGTTATTTCCTTACTCTCTGGCTGTGGAGAAAACAAAACAAAAGAAAAACAATCCCCGAAACAAACAAACAAACAAACAAACAAATAAACAAACAAACAAACAAACGAACAAACAAACAAACAAACAAACAAACAACAACCAACAATGCTTGAATGTCGGAATAAAAGTCTGCTCGACAGCGCGTGCACACAAAGACACACACACATACGCACAATCACACACAGACACACACACACACACACACACACACACACACACACACACAGATACGCACGCACTCACGCAGGCACAGACGCACGCATGCACGTACGCACACACACACAGACATACACACACATACGCACGCACTCACGCACGCACAGACGCACGCATGCACGCACGCACACACACAGACAGACACACACATACACACGCGCGCGGGACGTGGACAAATGAGCTGATACAATCCTTACTACAGTCTTGTTGTTAATTTCGTCGGCAGCGAAATGCCAGAGAACCAAAGTAACATCATTATCAAAGGACAGCCCACAGCGCACGATAGTCATGCAGATGAACACATCAACACCTGTGAGATGGAGACACTACACACAACGCAAAACAATACAAAACAAAAACAAAACAAAAAATAAAAAATAAAAAACATTATCTTATTGCATTCGCAAGGGGTCTAGATCATCACCTGCAGCCGCTCATGATGATCTATGCTCCTTACGGTGAATGTTCCTCCGCATTGTAGTAACCTAGTCACATTTCTTCCATCGAGATCTTGGGGATTTCAGCGTGTGACTGCGCTCTCCCTGTTCGCTTAAAGCCATAAAATCATTGAGTACACCGACACAGCGAGGGACGAGAGAGAACCTGTCACCAAGAGATAACAATACAATCCTCGCTAATTTAACGCTGCCACTGCCGAGAAAAACGTCAACACAACCCAGAGGTTCTATGCCTCTTGCTTGCCACACTTAATATCATTGTTCCTTGGACGGATGCAGATTTTTCTTCGTCAGTTTTGTTTTAACCAACACAACTATTGAACTAACAAGAGAACTGTGCCCTGCAAGATCACAGTACAATCTTTGTGTGACGCGAACCCGCAGTGCAGGAATTAAATTGGCAACGGTTGTGAGACCTCACCAGCATTCGATTTCTGGATTGTTTCGATTGCCGTTATTACACACGTGCAAAGGTGAAAAAGCTGTCAGCACAAGATAACAATACAATCGTGATTCGCTTTACCCCCTCAAAGTCGGTCAAGGCACAGCATAGCGATGATTCTAGTTAAAGATAGTGACAGCTCTGTAATCGTTCTCTTCTCTCTCCTTTTTGGACTACACAAAGTAAGGAGGGGTGTGTGCCCTAAAATCCTTATCCGTGATCGGTGGTTTTCTGTTTCGTGATTTGCAGGTTTTTTATCCTCATGATAGGTGAAAAAAGTAATCGTCGTGAAACGCGCAAGCCAAAGTAAGACGTTCGTGATGCGTGACAACGTCCTGGCTATTTCGTGAAAGTGAAGAACGCTCCCTGCTGGAGGGCCCCCTCCCCTCCGCCACGTTCTTTGATTTTTGGACCGGTGGGAAGAGGTTGTGAAAGCTGCACCGCCTAGTCTAAATCCGACTGTTCCCTCCCCCACCCCTTCAGTGGGGGAGCATCCCCACCCACCCCCTCGGACCTATACCCCGTGTGAACTATATCGTGAAACGTGTCGGCTAATATACTGAAGAGCAAAAGAAATGTGACATTTTTTTCCAAAAATGTCGCATTTTCTTTTGATCGTCAGTATAGGTCTCGTGCATTCGTGATGGTACATTCCTATAACTCCACACCCACCCACCCACCCCGAACCACAAGCCCCTCCCCCTCCCTTCCCTTGGCCTTTCACAAAATGACGACTGAAAATCTATCACAATAAGTAATATGAGAAACAATTTGGTCGGTTGGCAAAGTCGTAGGTTATGGCAGAAAAAAAAGCGTTTTCGCGATGTGCAACGATGTAAAGTATTTATCTCGTGTGTTCATGAGAGGAGTTGAATTAGTACAAATGTGCCCAGCAATGGCAACCGCCCCGCCCCCCACCCCTCCCCCCACCCCCACCCCCACCCCACCCCACCTCCAACACACACCCCCCAACCCCTTCCGTTGCTTGATTTTTCGGCCTCTGGAAGATTAAGGTCTAGCGTCGGGGAGGCCTTTTGTGTCCGGTTGAAGGTCCCGAACAAAAATTTGGCACTCCTCCCCCTCCCCTTCCCTGCCCTCCAACCCCCCCCCCCTCCCCCCTGTTAATTTTGTTTCGTCAGTACAGCGATCGGTATCATGTATGTCAATCGCTGTGAATAACAACCACCTGCATACTGTAAATTTTGATGAACGCAAGTTTGTTAACCTATTTAGCCCCAACGCCCTACAACAGGAGATGGATGGGCCATGATAATTCAAGGGTAGTGCCAGATTAGCTTGGCGCCTTCAGGCGCCAAGCTAATCTGGCACTACCCTTGAATTAGCATAGTCCATCCATCTCCTACAGCTGGTATATAATCATTAAGTGACACAGCCAAAATTTAGGAAATGTGGCCTTGGGGCTAAATGGGTTAACTGAATTCTACTCAGCACACAGTAATACATGCACTTTAATTGCACAGTTGCGCACTTACGCACACACACAACCGCACACACACCTACACACACACACGCACGCACACACACACACACACACACACACACACACACACACACACACACACACACACACACACACACACACACACACACACAGACACACACACACACGCATACAAACACAAACACAAACAAACTGTGCACTTTCCACATGATGTGGTAAGCTTCGAAACGCAGCCGGTATGTATCGAGTACTGCACTAATCTTTGAACAGACATAATGATACGCACTGTCATCATCACACCCGTAAGTGGCAGTAAATAATTGAAGAGCAACGGTAAATAACCCCCGGCGGTTTATGTTGCCTTACTAACACTTTAAGCCCTAACACGCTACAACAAGACAGACCCATGGATCGGCCGTGATATTTCAACGGTGGTGCCAGAATAGCTTGGCTCCTCTACAGTTCAAGGCTGGTGCCAGAATAGCTTGGCTCCTCTACTGTTCAAAGGTGGTGCTAGAAGAGCTTGGGTCCTCTACAGTTCAAGGGGAGTGCCAGAATAGCTTGGCTCCTCTACAGCTCAAGGGTGGTGCCAGAATAGCTTGGCGCCTCTGCATTTCAAAGGTGGTGCCAGAATAGCTTGGCTCCTCTGCAGTTCAAAGGTGGCGCTAGAAGAGCTTGGATCCTCTACAGTTCAAGGGTGGTGCCAGAATGGCTTGAGTCATCTAAAGTTCAAGGGGGGTGCCAGAATAGCTTGGCTCTTCTACAGCTCAAGGGTGATGCCAGAATAGCTTGGCGCCTATGCAGTTCAAGGGTGGTGCCATAATAGCTTGGCTCCTCTACAGTTCAAAGGTGGTGCTAGAAGAGCTTGGATCCTCTACACTTCAAGGGTGGTGCCCAATAGCTTGACTCATCTGCAGTTTAAGAGTGGTGCCAGAACAGCTTGGCGCCTAGAGGCGCCAAGCTATTCTGGCACCACCCTTAACTACCATGGTCTTTCATGGTCTGTCAGCACTGAATTAATATGGTCGATATGTCTCATGGGGCGTAATGTCAGGAGTCTTCAGAGGACATGGCACAACCCTTGAACTATCACGGTCTAGATGGTCTGTTAGCTTTCCTGAAATGTAAAAAACAGTGATACAGAGGACATGGCACAACCCATGCCGAACTATCATGGTCGATACGTCTCGTGATTGGTAATGCAATCGTCAGAGGACGTGGCACACACCTTGAACTGTCATATATGTCTCATGCACTGTAATGACGAACCTAATAACTACCAAATGTGATTTCTGTCTGTGGATATTGTGCCTTAGGTTTAAAGTGTTCACACATTCTTGGCAGAAGTTTTATTGCATGATCCGCAGTCGGCTATATCAAAGGAATGTACTTTACGTTAATGAGAACCATTCTGGCCCGTGAAAGTAAAAGACAGTAAGTTCATTTTTGTGAAAAGCGAGATTTTCATTGCATTACAACGAACAGCGAGATTTTCTCAAAATGAACTAATTGTCTTTTGCCTTTTACTTACACAGGGTAGAATTGGGCATCATATGATTTTTTTTTTAAAAAGAAGTAAGTTCTCTTGTGTAAACATCAAGAACAACGAAATGAAAATAATGAAATAATATAAATAATGAAATAATGAAATAATATAAATCAGGGCCGGTGTCAGAATTTCACCGTATCTTTTTCAATAGAGAATTCACTGCTTAACCCACTGGCTGCCGGTTGCGCATTTTGTCGAGGTGATTCCTGCAGGAATCACCTCGACAAAATGCTCGACCGACAGCCAAAGGGTTAAAAAAAATTAGAAGAAGACAACTGACAAAAGACTCATGAATATAATGATTTAAAAAAAACAACAAAAAAAACTAAGCAAATGCAAACCTGCGATGTCAGTGTCAGTTAACGTAGAAACAAGAAAATGTTCACATGCGGCTTTCCTTCGCCAATATCCACGTACTCTCACAGCAGTCTTTTTCTATCTAATTTCAAATCTACTATACGTGTATCACGCATAGGCTCACACAACCACAGGCTTATGTCGAGAAACGAACTTCACGAAGTATAGTAACTCCTTTACTGCGGAGAAAAAAAACAACAACTAACTACAATCCAACTGCAAGAGACATAGATCCTCATGTGCCCCCGCAGTTGCGGGGGCACATGAGGATCTATGTCTCTTGCTCAAACCACATTGCAGTCACGTCCCTTGGACGGCTGGGTCTCTCCGGCGTTCAGTTAACCATTCGGGTGTCATCGCGACTAAAACCACTACCGACACCCACAGGGTTAAAAAAAATCGAGAAATACAAACTGCGTCCACTGGCCTTAAAAGAGTTAATGCACAGTATCGATCTCTTCTTTACACTGTGCGATATCCAAATTCGATATCACAGCGTGTACAGAAGAGACCAATAACGTACATAACATGAAGCGTGAAAATGCCATGCCTCGACCCCGAACTTGTGTTCACAAAATCAAATTTCAATATCCGCCAACAAGAATTCTAGTTCAGTGTATTGACTATTCATTATATTCCAACACTTTACCGCGATATTGCCTAGCTGCTGGACTGGTTGCACATCATGTGAACACTAATTATTGAGTCCCCAGCGTTGTCAGACTTTTCATTTTTGATTTATTGGAGGGACCACGCGAAAAAAAGTAATTTTCCGCAAATCACAGTGGCAACTTAAACACGCAGAACAACCAAAGCGCCTACACCAATAAAATCACCTCTCCCGCGTCGCCGTCTGTCCTTTCATTTCTGCTTTTTTTTTTTTTCTTGTCCAAGAACAGAAAAAGAAAAGAAAAGACTCATTCGCTAAATCATATCGGACCGGCAACAGTAGCTATTCAAAAGTACCGAGGGGCCTTTCACTGAGCTGAGTTCCATACATTAACGCGTGTCAGGAAAATTACACAAGAGGACCTGTCTGGGTTTTTCTCGCACGAGTTGAACTGACCATGGTGAACTGATCATGGCACACCACCCAACTGCAAGAGGTATAGATCCTCATGAGGATATATGCCTCTTGCTGAGACCACTTTGAATGAATGTTCCTGGGACATCTATTGTTTTTTGGTGCTGAATTAACGAAGATTGCAGAAACGCAGCCTGCGGCAACTGGTACTGAAGGAGTTAAATTGTCAATATTGAATTGTAATACCCCGATGATTTACGCGCCCCAACATTGTTTAACTCATTCAGCACCGACACTCCACAGCAAGACACGGATCGAGCGTGATAGTTCAAGGGTGGTGCCAGAATAGCTTGGCGTCCGCCAAGCTATTCTGGCACCACCCTTGAACTATCATACTCGATCTGTCTCTAGAGTTGTAATACAGTCCTTCACAGGGCAACTTCAAAATTTTGGGATTTCGGTCCTGGGGTAGAATGTGTTATAAGCTCTATACAAAAGACGATGGCGATACAATATTCCGCATGAGTACATATCTCTAGAGCTAGGAGCTTAGAGCAAATAAACTTTTCAAGAATCGTTGAAAATAAATGCACATTTACTGTTCAGACTCACGTTCAATTTCAACGGACTGGCAAATAATCTGTCTGTCTGTCTGAGAACTGTGCAAATAAACTTTTCAAAAATTGTTGAACATAATCGCATGGGGCACGTACTGTACTGTGGACTCATGTTCGGTCTCAGCGGTCTATCAAAATAAAAAATCTAAAAGTATTGAAAAATAATCCAGACAAAAAAGGTGACTCCCAAGCGTGTTGAATACAAAGAAAATCCCAGCAGAGAAAAAAACAGGTTTATAAACACAAACATAAAGACAGAAACACACTTATAAAGGACAAGTACAATACTGTTGATCGTGTTGTAAGTGCTTGCCTTTCTAAGCGTGTTTCTTTCTTTTTTGGAGTTTTCGTATTAAAAACATCCATCTGCAATGTTTTACACGGTCTGCATAGGGGGACTACCGAATAAATGATTGAGGTCGTTCCAGACACGCCGCACTGTGAGGGATCATTGTGTCAGTAAGAATGGCAAAGAAATAAACAGGAATCATGATTTCTATGCCCAATAGCCGGGACAAATGTTTGACTAAGTTCTTGTATATGCCCCCCTTAAAGACCTCTCCAGCGAAGAAGCCATCTCGTCTCCAGAGCCAAGTAATAGTATTTTCGGACCGTCTGCGTACGCTCTAAATACAGGCTCAGGAATGGGTATATTTAATCGACATATGACATCTCAAAGGTAGTGCCAGATTGGATTGGCGCCTGGGCCAAGCCAATTTCTCACTACTCTTCAGCTGTCACATTCGATCTATGATTTAAAAAAATGACTGGGGACCCAGAGTTTGTTCTTGTTTTATGTAAAGCTTGTTATGCGCGCAGTGATTTCACATTTATCTAGTGAAAGTATGGTAGGGATTTCTGACATTATATATCTGACTTTAACTCTTATAAGGAGCTCGTGTCAATAGCTGCGAAAGTGTCGTATAGCGCTGCCGCCGGCAACGCTATACGACACTTCCGCAGCTATCGATGCGGGGCGCCTCGAATGAGTGTTTGTTAACCTCTTCACTGCCGTGAAATTTCGAACACCACCCCACTGCACGAGGTAAAAAAATGGTTAACCCGTTGACTGCCCAGAAAACAAATGAAGCCTACACTACTGCAAGAGGCATAGATCCTCATGAGCCCCCGCAATTGCGGGGGCTCATGAGGATCTATACCTCTTGCTGAAACCACTTTCTATCCATGGCTCATTGGACGGCTGGATCCAGCTTTCTCGCGTTAAATTCACACAGTCTTCAGACGCACAATGTACGTAAAGTTTTGGGTGAAGGGGTTAAACCTCCTGAGATCGTGCGGGTGTGGGGAGGCTCATGATGTTGCTTGCCTTTTGCTTGATCGATCTATATCTGTGTTCCTTGTACGCCGGAATGGGGTTAGTTGGCGTTGACTTTGTCACCGTTTCAGAAACAGAATTTGTGTCCGCCGGCATTGAAGGGGTTAAAAGAGAACTCGTCTGCGTCTGTCTGTCTCTTGGTGCTGGCGCTGAAAGAAGCAGCGCGTAAAAAGAGCTGGGGTGGGACCTACCTGCAATCGCAGGCTGAAATGTGAAAAACGTCCTTCGCTTGAGGAAGACAAAGATATTGGCAACAACAAGGAGAGAGAGAGAGTCACGTACTGAGAAGGGAAAGCAGTGGTTTGTAAACATGACTTGTATGTAATGTCCGCTTAGTTTATTTATTTATTTTTTTATTTTTATTTTTTAAAGCAGATCACATTTATTAAATCATGTTGTGATTTTCCGTTCTAAGCGCGTTTCTTCCGTTGCTGGAATTTTCTTTACTCGGACACAAGCATATATATCAATCCAAAAAGAGAAATAGACCCGCATTAGACCCTGCAAGATAGCTAGGACTTATGTGGATCTATGAATTTTACATGTCAAAACTATTTGCCTCCGTGCGTGTTGTTATATGTGTTGAAAGCTATACTCTTGCCTACAAGTGCGCAAAAGTTTCTCGGGCTGACGTCGCCCGCGGCCGACGTCACCACGAGGACCTTTTGCTGACTGGGTATTCTACTCTCGACACCCTGTGTGGGCACTGAAACACGCTCGACAAAAAAGCACCGCATGACAATGAGCGAAAGTCTACCCCGTCAGAGGGGTCCGGTTGAAGAAAGGTGGTTGTGTACTTGACGAGTGGCTGGGATGATTGTACATACAGCCATATACTTAGCAAAAAAAAAACACAAAAAAAAAACACAAAAACAACAACAACAACCAAGCGGCAAAACGAAGACAATCAATGACACCAAAAAATGGAAACATTTCTACGTTCATGCCCCTGAAGTTGCTTTGTCTTCATTTTGTTTTAAAGAGTACTGTGGCATTAAATAATACAGTCCCCAGAAAATACGTATATCTCAAAGTTGTCGTGCATTTAACTCAAATGCATACCTGTATTAAATTGTATAGAACAGTTGCGACCCTCGCTGCACACCCTATATATATATATATATATATATATATATATATATATATATATATATATATATATATATATATATATATATATATATATAATATATATATATATATATATACATATATATGTGTATATATATTTTTATATATATATATATATATATATATATATACTATATATATATATATATATATATATATATATATATATATATATATATATAGTATATATATATATATATATATATATATGTGTATATGTATATATATAGTGTGTGTGTGTACAAATGTGTGCTGGTCTGTAAATTTGGACCTTAGGGTCCGGAGCCTTACAGTCTAGAATCACAGACTAGCACGCAAATACAATCGTATGTATGCATATGTGTGCAGCATTGGTAGTCATGAATACTATCCCTTTGGGTGTCGATAGTGGCTTTTGTCGCGATGAGTCCTGCAGGAATCATCGAGACAAAAACCGCTACCGACAGCCAAAGGTCATGTTATATATTTAAATTGGGCAGTTGAGGCAGTGCAAGGACCGGTGTTTTTAAAAATAATTTTTGCCTTGTTTGAAAATTTGTAGTAGGGCTGAATGTTGGAATTTGCTGGAAATTTCTGGTTAGCTGAGAGGAGACATGTTTGGTGCTTTGATTCATACCATCCTGAGCATATCCAGTGGACAATTGTGGGCCTGTTTTGAGTTGCCATTGACGTAGTGATTTGAGGGGCACGCTGATTTCAGCTGTGCTTGGGAATGTGGGGTTGGTAAGGAACCAGTTTCATAGCCAAGAAATGAGACGGGTGATGTGCTGGTTATTTATTTGTTTTTTAAAATTTATTATTATTATTATTATTATTATTATTATTATTTTTTTGTATTTTGTGCATGGCAAATGTGCAGCTGGTGGGCGGTAGCGTTTTTTTAGGGAATTGAAAAATTAGGGGATGACTGAGACTGACTAAGGCTAAGAGACTGGACAGTACGGAAACGGCACTGTAGTCCGTGACCCAAAGGGATATTACTTGTCACCGGCGCCTGACACGAAGGGAAACAAATCTTCAAATCTGAGTAAAGGGTTGAGGTATTCAGAATATATTTGATTGCGTCCCTTTTCAAAGTGTGATCGCTCCACTGGCTACGCCGGGGCGGTAGCGGGAAGTGCCACTGTTGAAGATATGACAGAACATTTACACTGGTTTCAAAACTGACGGCAGTAATATAGGTAGACTGTTGAGCGATTTACTGAGGCGAAGCCTTTCGACGTTGCAAGATCTATTACTGAAGTTAACCCATTCAGCGGCCATGACGCACCGGCTACACTGAGCAGGAGATGGGTCGACCATGCCGGAGAACTTAAAGGCCCGGTAGTGACAGATTAGCTTGGCGCCTGCCCTCGAATTATCATGGTCGATCCATCTCCTGCAACAGGTGCATAGTGGTTAGATGACGCCTCCAAAATTTGGGAAATACGTGCGTCGGGCTGAATGAGTTAATGATGTCTTTATTGCATGTTGTGTTGCCTTTAGGAATAAGACTGAGTCCGTTTCCCCGACTGAAGCCATATACATTTTTTTTTTTTTTTTAAATCAGCGCATTAAATAGGCGCTTTATCCCAATTGAAAATCAGTCGGCTCAACGCGCCGCCGCGAACTGAACCATAGCATCAAGCACGCGGCTCACGTGATGCACGCGCATTTACTCACACACTGTACATAAACACAGAACATTCACGTGGTCAGTGCAAAGGGCACACTCAAGCGAGCTACGGACGTTTTGGAAGTTCAAATCGTTCAAATTTGAAATTTGATTAAGTGGGCTAAAATTGATACCAAAGTCGTGGGGGAGGAAGAGCCGGAGTACCCGGAGAAAGAACTCCCGACCGTCCGCCCGAATTAACGGGGACACTGACTTCAGTACTAGAGGAGAGTCCGACCCCGGAAACGGGCATCGAACCACGCACCTCTAGCATTGGTGGCAGGCGCTTTAACCGCTGCGCCACGGACCGCCCACGTTATATTCGTGAATATTACACATATTTCGCACTGACATCAGGAGACAGCATTTGAAGAGTAAAATGACCTACGCACCTGCGCAACACAGTGTATTATTTATCGCCACAGCACGCGCAAAGGCCTAACGATCGAGCTTTTACTTAAACATAATGCCGCGTCACCGCGTGCACAATCAATGAGTTTGAGAGTTGATTACGCACGCGTGGAGCAGTGGTTGTCGCATTTCAGTAAAAGTCCCATCATGCTATCGTCAGACCACTACGCGCAAAACAGTGTCGGGTCGGGTCACTCTTTACGCGTCACATAACTACTGTAGATTAATACCAGGTTCAGTAGTATTAATCCCATGAGTACCACTGTACGTACATTTTTTTTTTTTTTTTTTTTTTTTTTGGGGGGGGGGGGGGGGGGGCAGTTTCTGACATCTTTGTTCATTCAACGTGCAAAACGTCAAAACCGTCCTCGAAACATGAATACACGTTGGTCGCAGCAAGAGGCATAGATCCTCATGAGCCCCCGCAGTCGCGGGGGCTCATGAGGATCTATGTCTCTTGCTGCGGGACAGCGTTCGACATTTCTCGGCAGTGAAAAGGTTCAAGGAACCCGCCCCAGGCAATAAAGGGTTAACAGTCCCAATATCTTCTTTGATCATGTTCGTAAGGCGGGTTAACTTAACTTTTAACTCATTCAGCCCGACGCAAGCATTTCCAAAATTTTGGAGGCGTCATCTAAAGACTATGCAGCTGTTGCAGGAGATGGATCGACCATGATAATTCAAGGGTAGTGCCAGATTAGCTTGGCGCCGACCTGCTGTAGTGCGTCAGGGCTGAATGGGTTAAAGTTAGGAATGGCCTAAAATGAGAGGTTTTTTTCCCTCTCTGTTTTTCTACTCCTTTGCGCACAGAAGAGTTTTTCCGTTACACATACCCGCCGTACCTTTCTGCCAAGCTGTTTATCTGCCATCACGTGCCCTCCGTTCCTCCAGTGAAAAACTGTTGGTGTGTGAGGTATTTGACGATAGTTTAAAACTATACTGAGGAGTAAAAGAACTGCGACACCATCGGAAACACTTCATATACTGACGAGCCAAAGAAATGCAACATCATTCGAGTCATCAAAAACACTTCAGTATTTCCAATAAATCGAATGATGTCGCATTTCTTTTGAGCGGCAGTGTAACCTCCTGGTAACCTTGGGTAAAGAGAACCAGTCGTTGGCTAAGTGTGGTGGTTATGTCGGAGTTTAACGTCCACGGCACCGAAGGGATAATGGACGGCCCTGACCGGCCAGTTGGCTAAGTGTGTTGGCACTGACTCTTAAATAACCCATTCAAGCGGAAAAATGGCTTACACTAATATCAGCTAACTAGTGATCGGCCCACCTTGCGTTTGCCAAGGTCCGACCATGACACGAAAACGTCATGTGCTTGCTCCGGAATACGCTCCGATCAGCCCCATTTCAAAGTCTACAGTATTTACAAAACGGTAGACAAAAATCAAAGACAGAAACATGCTTAGAAAGGACATGTACACCACAGTTATTAATAAATTGGAACATACTTGTCCTTTCTGAGCAGTGGCGGATCCAGGGAGCGGCCCAGGGGGACCTGCCCCTCCCCCCCCCCCCCCCCCCCCCGTCAGCCCTGACCAAAAAAAAAAAAAATGTTGATGGTTATTTGTGGAAGTTGTGTTTTACTATTCGATGGTTCTTCTTTTCTTGTATTTTACAATTATCTCACGGGATCGGTGGGTGAGCCTAGTGGGTTTTAATGGGCCTATAGTCAAATATCCTCATTTGGCACTCCTTACCTGTACCTGTCACAGCAGTTCACCCAGACATAGAGTGCCATGTGTCCCGCACTCACAGGGGTTTATGTTAATCAGTGCCTCTAGCTGTGCGATACAATCCTCATTGCATCCTCAGACTGAGGCAGCCATCTGGCAATAAGCCGCTGACTGCTGGTCAACCCCAGCGGTGGAAAAGCGTCCAATCATTGCTGAACAGGGGCCCAACTCAGTCCCTCAGCCAGGCATAGAGTTTCATGTGCCCCTTCAGTCAAAGGGGCTCATGAAAAGCATTACGTCTTTCTGTGCAATACGACTGGTATTGCATCCTCATACGTGGTAGTCATCTAGGTTTAAGTCTACGCCTGTGGACACGCCAACTGTGATCTATCTAGATCCTGTAGTGATAAATGAAAAGAAAAGGGGAGACTGCCAGTGCTAATATTTTAGGAAGGTTACAAAGTAAAGGAGGATACAGCACTGTCAGGGGAGAGAAATGTGCATGATCGACCAGTGATCACAGATCTACTGTGGCCAAAGCACACACACAACAAAAAAAAAAAAAAAAAAGATAGGAAAGAGGGGGCGCTAAGAGAGTGACCGAAAGCAATGCATATGGAAGCCCCCCCGAAGGGGGGCGTATCACATATCCACTGTTCCAGCCACTCAGTGCATGGAAATTTAAATCTAGGTGGTGGCAAGGGGGGTCCAGATATTTAGCCGGTGTGGACAGCTGTTTCGGTCTTGGCGACCTCTTCAGCACACCATCGGCAATACTGGAGGAGGCAGGAAATTCTGTCTACCTGCAATGACAACCACATTTTACTGTGGTGTCTGCAGGGGCATACATTCCATGCCACCACCTAGAGACGAAGGAGAGGAAGACAGAGGAAAAGATGGGAGGACAATATCTCAGAGTGGACAGGACTGAGGCTGGGTGATACGCTAAGAATGGCAGAGAACAGAGAGGAATGGAGGGAGCTGGTTGCCAAGTCATCAGTGGTGCCCCAACGGTCTGCAAGACTACAGGATATAGGAGGATACAGCACTGTCAGGGGAGAGAAATGTGCATGATCGACCAGTGATCATAGATCTACTGTGGCCAAAGCACACACACACACACAAAAAATCTGGACCCCCCTTGCCACCACCTAGATTTAAATTTCCATGCACTGAGTGGCTGGAACAGTGGATATGTGATACGCCCCCCTTCGGGGGGGGGGGGGGGCTTCCATATGCATTGCTTTCGGTCACTCTCTTAGCGCCCCCTCTTTCCTATCTTTTTTTTTTTTTGTTTTGTGTGCTTTGGCCACAGTAGATCACTGGTCGATCATGCACATTTCTCTCCCCTGACAGTGCTGTATCCTCCTTTACTTTGTAACCTTCCTAAAATATTAGCACTGGCAGTCTCCCCTTTTCTTTTCATTTATCACTACAATATCGACTGCAACCCCTTCCCCCCTTTTGGTAGGTTCTCTTTTAGGGTGCATGGAAATTTAACTCTAGGTGGTGGCATGGAATGTATGCCCCTGCAGACACCACAGTAAAATGTGGTTGTCATTGCAGGTAGGCAGAATTTCCTGCCTCCTCCAGTATTGCCGATGGTGTGCTGAAGAGGTCGCCAAGACCGAAACAGCTGTCCACACCGGCTAAATATCTTGACCCCGCCCCCCCCCCCCCCCCCTTGCCACCACCTAGATTTAAATTTCCTTGCACTGAGTGGCTGGAACAGTGGATATGTGATACGCCCCCCTTCGGGGGGGGGGCTTCCATATGCATTGCTTTTGGTCACTCTCTTAGCGCCCCCTCTTTTCTATCTTTTTTTTGTGTGCTTTGGCCACAGTAGATCTATGATCACTGGTCGATCATGCACATTTCTCTCCCCTGACAGTGCTGTATCCTCCTATATCCTGTAGTCTTGCAGACCGTTGGGGCACCACTGATGACTTGGCAACCAGCTCCCTCCATTCCTCTCTGTTCTCTGCCAAAGGCGTATCACCCAGCCTCAGTCCTGTCCACTCTGAGATATTGTCCTCCCATCTTTTCCTCTGTCTTCCTCTCCTTCGTCATCCTTGCACAGTGCCTTGCAGGATTGTTTTGGCAAGCCCTTCTGAACGCGTGACATGCCCATACCACTTCAGTTTGCGGTTTTGTTTTTCACAATGGCTAATAGGTCTTCATAGGGCCCGATGGCTTGCCTGATTCTGCTTTCCACTTCCTCGTTTGTGATGTGATCTCTGTATGAAATGCCAAGCAGCCTTCGAAAACATCTCATTTCAGAGGCTTGTATCCTCCTTTCAAGGTCTGCTGTGAGGGTCCATGACTCGCAGGCATAAGTGTGAGATGACTAAGGAGCGCATCAGTCTGATCTTGGAGCAGAGCGTGATGTTTCTGTCCTTCCATTGTCTTCAATCTTGTCAGTGCTGTTGTTGTCTGCGCAATCCTGGACAGTATTTCTGGTTTTGATCCCTCATCTGTCACAATGGCTCCTAAGTATTTGAATTTATTTACTGTTTCTAGTTTTTGGCTTCCAATCATGATGTCAGTGCCAATGCCATTGGTGTTATTTGTCATCAGTTTGGTCTTCTCTGCACTGATTTCCCTCCCAAACGCAATTTCTGTACTGTCCAGCTTTCCACCAGCTGAGCTAGCTCCTTTTCTGTTCCTGCAAGGCCATCAATGTCGTCTGCAAAGCGCAAGTTCGTGATTGTTCTGCCCTCCAATACTGAGAGTTCCTTCATGATCTTTTAGAGCGTCTGTCTTAGAACATAGAACTCTCAGGCTGAAGATCTGTTCAGTTGTGCTGCGCCCTGGTCTGAAGCTTGCCTGTTCCTCAGCTATGACTGGCTCCTAAATGTTTGAATTTCTTTACTGTTTCCAGTTTTTGGCCTCCAACCATGATTTCAGTTCCAATGCCACTGGCGTTACTGGTCACCAGTTTGGTCTTCTCTGCACTTATTTCCATCCCACACGCAATGGCTGTACTATCCAACTTTTCCACCGGCTGATCTAGCTCTTTCTCTGTTCCTGCAAGGCCATCAATGTCGTCCGCAAAGCGCAAGTTCGTGATTGTTCTGCCTCCAGTAGTGACAGTTTCTTCATGATCTTTCAGAGCGTCCCTCATGATTCTTTCCAGGAAGATGTTGAAAAGAGTAGGTGAGAGCAAGCAGCCTTGTCTGACTCCAACTGTAGTCCTAAACCAGTTTTCTATTTTGCCATTGAAGCAGACTGCGCTAGTGGCCTTGTTGTAAAGGTTTGCTATGACTTTGATCAGGTTGGCATTGATGTTGTATAGCTTCAGGGCTGCACTACCACACCCTGTCAAACGCTTTCTTAAAATCCACAAAGACATGATAGAGATCTTGCTGGTGCTGGAGTAATTTACATAAACCAATGAAAAATGAGCACGGGGCGTATTTCCGGCCACATCTAAAACCCTACAACTCGACGTCTACTATAATGAGGGTTGCCGGTGCAAAACGCCTTGATACTAAACCGGCTATCAGTTTTGATCGGAGGGCAAGGTTGGTATAGATTTGTGGCAAAATATCTACCGAGTTTGTTCAGTTCGAGGTTTTAGGCGGATCGGGTTTGCTTTGAGGGTTGAAAATTGCTCTGGATCCAGTGCTTCGCCGCTTTGTGTGCCTTTCGTTTCCTCCCTTGTATTCTGTCTTGAACTTAGTAGGCGGTGGCGCGCACGCGGTGGCGCAGTGGATTTGCATTAGTCAAAGCTACTATCATCGGGCCTCTATGGATTTTGCGTGCCTGTGTATGCGTGCGCGTGTGCACCGGGGTGTCCGACGTATGTGACATTTTTTTCTCAGATTCATTCGCTGAGAATGGCACTCTGCCGTACCATGGTAGCGAAAGGTCTTCAGTCGGGCAGACCGTGCCGCGACGGTCGCAGCGCGGTCGGTTGGCCCGCGAACAGACGTGCGCGGGCCCGGCAACAGCGGCCGATGCCGGCCCGAAGATGACCTTTACACGTGATTCACAAGCAAAAGGTCTTCGGGTCGATGTCAGCGTTAGTTGGCCAGAGCAGTGGCCTATAATACTGCGGCCCCCAACATGGTGCCGATAACCTTGAACAGACGGCCGCAAATACACTAAGGGACGTGATCGGATGAGCTCGTTGCGTACCAGAGTTGCGTACCTTCTATTGGAAGCGTTAATTAGACTACCCGGCCAGGACCGAAAACCGGCCCAAATTTTCGCCGCTGATAAGGACGTATTGCAATTCTATAGACAAATCGAGCATGATAGTTCATGGGTGGTGCCAAGCTATTCTGGCACCACCCATGAACTATCACGCTCGACTGATCCATGTCAGTCACGGCTGTGGCGTGTCTGTCGGGGCTGACGGAGTTCAGTTAAATCTCTCTCTCTCTCTCTCTCTCTCATCACCTGTTTATCCTCCCTTGACTGATTTTGCTTTGACAGAAGAATCATGGTGTGTACCTCGGTATCCGCTAGTCAACTCTGATATTGGACTGATTAAGTATGTTCAGTTGGGTGATTCATTGATTGATTGATTGACTGATTGATTGATTGACTGACCAATCAACCAGTCGGCACTTCATTTTATTGACTGGCTGAGATTCCTGTACACCGCAACTTCCCATACAAGATAACCAGCGTCAACATCGTGCCGGCGCGGCATACCTCTGCAATGAATGCTGTAAACACACACACAACACTGTGCGCATTTTCCCCGTGGAATACGCAACAAAGCGTTCAGCCATACACTTATAAATGAAGTGCACTGTGTGCTGGTCTGTGATTTTGGACCTTACGGCTGAAAGCAGTAAGTCCAAAATTACAGACCAGCAAACATACCTCGTCACCGGGCGAGGCTCGCTAGCTTCCCTTTTCCCTCCCTTTCCTTGCCATGTTTTGTGAGTTAGGAGCAATGGAAAGCCGCTGTAGACGCCACTTCAAAGACGGACGGAATGGCAACACGCTATTTGCAAAATTAACCCTTGATGAGGTTCTGTGAACACAGATGTAAATGAGGGCTGGCAAGAGGCATAGATCCTCATGAGCCCCCGCATGTGCGGGGGGGGGGGGGGCTCATGAAGATCTATGTCTCTTGCAGGTTGAATGCGCGTTTGAAACCAACAGGAACTTCATGCATCGCTGTTGGGGTCCCCCAAAGAAGTTGCAGACCGAACCTCGTATGGCTTCTTCTTGTAAGGGAAACAGCTGCTAGCATAAAGATCAGTCATGCCATCAAAAGACCTAGGTCCTCTTGAACCCCTACATTCTGCTTAGTCTTATGCGGATCTATGTCCCTCACAGATGCAAGGGACGACGTTTCATGAGGAAACTCGATCATCAAGTTGCCATTTTTTTTTGTTGCAAGCGGGGCTGCTTGTAATTTCACTGCTGTTAACTTTTGGCTCCGTGCTGATTAGTTTTTGTGCACTTTTCAGCGGCTGTGTGAATTCAACGTAACAACCTTTCCAATTACATAAACAGCACGACACGCGATGGAATGCGATGGGTTAGTAGTTACTAGGTAAGTGTTCCATTTGTAATTGTTTCTACTGATTTTCCTTTAGTGTTTCTTCGGATCTTTCTTCTTGCGTTTGAAGTTTGCAAAGTTGCCTTTACCCCTTGCCTGCCGAGAACAAGTGAACACGATCGAAGTGCAAGAGGTGTACTGAGATCCTTATACGCCCCCTCAGTTGCGGGGGCTCATGGATTTATGCCTCTTGCGAACACAACTTGAATCCATGTTTCATGGCGGACGGCAGGGCACATGGCCGGCGTTAAACTAACCCGTTCAGTGCCGACTGGCTGTGAACACCACCCGACTGCAAGAGGTATAAATCCTCATGAGCCCCCGCAGTTGCGGGGGCTCATGAGGATTTATACCTCTTGCTGACACCACTTTGTATCCCTGTTCCTGTGACATCTGGAGTTTATTCTGGTGTTGAATTAACAAAGATGTCACCTGGCACTGAACGGATTGTTAATGATTTCAGAAACGCAGACTGCGTCACCTGGCAGCCGTTTAGAGGTTGAACCAGCACCAAATTAGATAGGCGGGTGGGGGGAGGGAGGCGCGGGGGGGGGGGGGAGGAGATAGACATCTCTCTCTCTTTCCTCAACTGCCTTATTTTTTTAAAATTGGTTTTGTTTCCTGTTGTTTCCTCTCAACTTCCAGTCATTGCCATAAATGAAATTACCATGTATTTTGGAACCATCACGGAATGAGAGCCAACCGTTTGAGCGAGGAGTACGTACGTGCATAGAACCAGCAAGAGGCATATATCCTCATGTGCCCCCGCAGTTGCGGGGGCTCATGAGGATCTATGTCTCTTGCAGTTGGTCGGTGGGTGTCGCAGCAGAAAAATGTTTAACAATGTTGACCCCCCAAAATGGTGGTAATGATGAGGTGTGCCGACAGTGCTAGTGGTAACGAGCGATAGCTATTATAACTTGAGTGATGCTGATATGATAACGATGGTGATTATACTGATGTTGTTGATATATTTGCTGCTTGTGCTGTTGGTGGTGGTGATGAAGATGATTGTGGTTAAGACAATGACGACGACCATTACCACAACGATGGTGATTATGAGTTGCGTGTGCCCTGAAGGAGCCGCAGAAATTGGTTGGTAGCCGTTCGGGGTTTAACGGCGTCCACAGCACCGAAGTGATAATGGACGGCCCTGACGGACGGGTTTATGGGGGACAGGAAAATCTATTTCCTATGGAGGTGACCTGAACACTGATCAATTCAGGCGCTTTGCAACTGTGGCACTTTGATTTACCAGGACCTTTCAACGGACATGCAATGGAACAAGCCCGTCCTTTTTCCCTGGTTGCCTTTAACCACAGAAAGGTCTGCTGGCAGAGATGGTTTACATTTAAACCTTCAGACTGATTTCATTTTCTGAGGTTAGCTCTACAACTGTTTACCACTCTACAACATTTTATGATGAATACCGCAGAAACAGATGTCTGTATTTATTTTGTCAGGTGTTCTGGATTACGTATGGCGTGTTCAGTGCTTCTGATGATCAGAAGCACTGATATATTGTTTTGTTCTCTCGAAATCGGTGATTTGCTATCTATTACCAAATGGATAAATGCACTCTACAAATGCACGTCGTCGTCGTCATCATCATTATCATCACCAGCATCATTATCATCCTCATAATAGAAAGCTATATCCCCATGCTTGACATGGACAGTTTGGAGGAAGGTTGCGCCCGAAAGTCCAAAAACATGTGGCCTCATTTTTATAGCAGTCTTTGAGTGTTGACTAGATCGACACTATGAAATACCGTGGCCACGAAGTTTATAAATCCGAATCCTGACCTTCAGTGGCTGATAAATAGGAAGGTAGCAGTTTAGTGCAAACTACGGACTTGAATCGACATATAAGTTTAGATACATGGTCACGCAGACATGAGTGTTCTGTTGTATCTTTTTATCCAAAGGCAGATTAAAAGACAGACGGGTGAACAAAGACACTGTGGGCTGCCAAGCTGGATGGAAGTATGTCTAGATGAAATGATGAATGGATGGACGGACGGACAAATAATATGAACGGACAGACCGGTGGGTGAAGGGATGGAATGGGATGGGATGGGATGGATGGATGGATGGATGGATGTCTGGCTGACTGGGTGGATGGATGGATACACGGTCGAACGAACGATCGGACAAGCACAACGGATTAGAGGTTGAAAAACCGCATTGCCTAAAGCGTGCTGCGCGGATCCAACCTATGAGTGCTTGGTCTGTGATTTTAAGCCGTAAGGTCCCAAATCACAGACTAACACATGGTTCCAACTACACGCAAATATAGGATATGACAAAGAAATATTTCCCCTAGCTCCAAAAACTCTCTTCCGGCCTCTCTTTTGCCGTATAACTGAAAAACAGATTGTTGTCGAGCAGTTTGACGGAGAATTTTCGTAACGCGCTAAAGTACTCCGTACTCTACAGAAATCTTTAGACACGGTTTTACTCTAGAGAGAAACAGCAAGTGGAGAAAAGGAGGCCCGCGGAAAAAAAAAGTCGGTCAACTCACAGGGGCAACGAGCCAACAGCGTCGTTCCCGCTTCATATGCATCGCCTCACCACATTTTGCGCTGGTCTGTGATCTTGGACCTTACGGTCGGAATCTGGGAGGCCCCAAACGTCAGATCAGCGCACCGCAAAATCTCGCGTAAGCTGCGCGAAGAAACGACGTAACTGACCAGATAATCGCATAACCAAAAACAGAACTTGCGTATTCTGCACAGTGGATTGGATATATCCGGGAGAATGCGCGCACGCATTCAGTTGCGGTTTTTAGATTCAGTCACATGGCCAACGGCAAGAGATAGGGTGACCGAAAATGTTCAAGGGTAGTGCCAGATTAGCTTGGCGCCTAAAGGCGCCAAGCGAATCTGGCACTACCCTTGAGATCATTTGGCTGGACTGTCTCCTTTAGTGTGGATGAAGGTCATCATCATCAATCATAAGTTTTAAAGTTTCAAAAAAGTTTCAAAAATGTCAAAAGCACGAGCAATGTGACTAGAAATGAAATGCCGACGCAGAAAAACAGTCTATTTACATGAAGTTAGCATGTTACGACAAGTAATAAATGCACCAGTACATTCAGGGCACTTGTTTTTTAGCGGGTGTACTAGGCTTGTGGGAACATTTATAAATATCTACGTCTGCATCCATGTGTACTGATGAGACTCATCACTGCTTCACTCGATTGGATTATGCAAGGTAGAACAAAATAATGAAGCCTGTTGGTGAGGTCACTGGGGTGAAAGTTCAAGTGCCCCCGACTAAGGTAGTCTCAGGATGGAAACAAACGAACAAACAAATATCGGAGTACACAAAAGGTTATCGGGCCGACGGCCTTTGCGTCCTGGGAAACAAGCAAACACACAAACAAACAAACAAGCGAACGAACGAACGAACAAATTAACAAACAAACAAATAAAAGCAAAACAACAGAAACAGGCATTTATAGAAACGGGCTTAAATCGTCAATTAAGGAAAGAACGAACGAACAAATTAGCAAACACACAAATTAAAGCAAAACAACAAACAGACGCTGGCATCAATAGAAACGGGCTTTCTGAAGAACGTAATTCAACGAACTAACAAACCATCGAACAAACAAACAAACAACTTAAAGCAAAACAACAGCATTAACAGAAACGACCATTCTGAAGAACGTACTTAACGAACGAACGGACGAACAAAGGAAGAACTCATTGACAAACATATTAAATCAAAACAACAAACAAACCCTGAGATTTATAGATTAGGGCTTTCTTGAAGATTGTACTGCATTCTAGTGGAAAGCATTAGGGGTATAGTTTCCGTTTGGTACGTGCCAGCAACAATCCCCCAGATTTTTGGACTCTGCGCTCTCAGTTAGCTTCTTGTGATCTGTTTGAAGATGACAAAAACTGGAAGGAGTTGACTATCCCATCAACCTCCTGGTACGAGCGCACTCCGTAATGTCCAATATTCTGCATGGTAATGCACTCACGTTGCAGGTGAGGGATCGGCAATGATAGCTTTAACCCGTTCACTGCCGAGAAAAAATGAACACCAACGACTACAAGAGGTATAGATCCTCATGCGCCCCCGCAGTTGCGGGGGCGCATGAGGACATCTATACCTCTTGCTGAACCTTTTTGTATCCCGATTTTCCTCAGACGGCTGGGGATTTTTTTTCATATTGAACTGGCAATCTTCTTCTTCTTCTTCTTCTTCTTCTCGAACGCCGTCACGGCTCTCAAAATGAAATCTGTGGTCTTCTGCAGCGCCTCAACAGGCCCGTACAGTTTCTCTTGTAGAGTGGCGGGCTTCAGCCATATCTCCTCCCTCAGCAGCTGGTGGTTAAACTGGCAATGATTTCAAAACCGGCACAATGTGCGTCCACTGGCAGTGATGATTTTTACGTTTGTTCTCTCCAGTGCGTGCTTCCAAGCGCCATATTGATCAAGTACTACCTTTGAGTTATCACGGTCGATCCATCCCCCGCTGTCAGCTACTCAGGCGGGCTAGCAAACACTTGACCCGGTCGAGCCCCTTGCGCTAACGCCGCTATGGATCTAGCTAGAATATATACGAGCAGTGATACGACTGTGTTTGACATTGTGGAAATATTTACTGAGTCGACATCGAGTGGGTTAGTAAGCTGTTCCATCTGGGTATGTCTGTCTCTCCCCCACCTCACAAAGGTCGCGCTGCAGTGTCGCTTGCTTAATTCCTGACGACCCACCTCTGTGGAAGAAGCCGAGAAGTAAATGGGTTTAGAATCATTTGTCTGTATGAGGCATAGATTTTTATGAGCCCCGTGCTGCCGCAGGCATCAGGGGGCCATAACAATCTATGCCTCTCATAGTTGAAAGTCGACGGCTGATTCCGTATGAGGCGACTGAAGGACTGTCGGCATACCCATCTGCATACTGCCGAGACTGATTGAAATCTGCCTCACATATGCACTAAAGTTATCCGAAGCAGGCATTCATTGCCTTTGTGTATGATTACCGGTGTACGGCTAGAATGACATTCACAAGGACACTGAATCTTTGTTTTCCTAGGATAAAACGATATAGTTACAATTGTGACCTTTCTTCCTCACAGCCATTTGATGAGTTAGTCCTAGGTCCAGATGCCAGTGACCTCGGCACATGTATGGAGGAGCTAACTCCCGGTTTGCCAAGCCCGCCATGAAGCAGATCGCGTTGAAGAACCCACAGGTGAAAAACACTGCTTTTGACGTCACACTGTGACGCATCGCAGGTGTCTGCGTCCGAGACAGTTTTATTTAACCTTTTGAGTGCTACTGACGATACGATACGTGATTAACTACGCGTCTTTTCCGCCCTGCGGTATTTCAGTAGCAGTCAAGGGGTCAAGAGACTGCGCGAGCGACGGAGGCTGAATCATCTATGGTAGGCCGATCCATTTAACTGATAAATTCATCCTAGGGGAAAATATTTAATGATCGGATTAAATAATTTGTCCTAGGACTAAACAACGTATCCTAGGCCAAATTAGATTTAATAAAGGACAAATTCGATCACTTCTAGGAGAAATTCGATTTAATCCTAGGCCAAATTACTAATTCCAACTAATTAGCCATATTGCCTTGGGGTAAAATCGTCCAATGAATGAACGTATTCGATTTAGTCCTAGGAAGAATTACGTTTGTCCACGGAGTAAATACATTTTATCATCAGAATAAATACTTTTTTCATAGGAAAAAATATTTTAATAGAGGAAATAATGTCACGTGGGACGATTCCTGCTGTCTAATTGGTTCGAGTTAGCCCGAATAGTTATTTGTTCCAGGATACAATTCCTAGGATTAAATCGAATTGTCCTAGGACTAATTATTTAGTCCTAGCATGAAATAATTATGTTGTCTTTTTAATTAATTAGCTTTAAGTGGAACGGCCCTCCATACATCCTGTCAACTGTATCGATCCTTCTTCTATGACTTGCATTTAGCGGTGCCAGACCAAATCTAATTTCATTCTGGCACTGCGCATGGGGTAAGTGCTCTTCATTTTAACTTTCTCAACCGTGTGCTCAACCTGTCAGCACTGCACGGCTACTCTTATGCACGAAGGTGGGAGGACTGACTGCTCAATCTGATGGGGAAATAATTAAATGGGTGCTAATCCAGGTAAGCAAGAGGCGCAGATTCTCATGAGGTCCTGCAGTTGCAGGGGCTCATGAGAACCTGTGTCTCTGGCAGATTTTTTTTTGTTGTTGTTGGGGGGGGGGGGGGGGGGGGAGGACTCCTTAGACGTAACAGGATCTCCAGATACGGGCTGGTCTTTCGCTTTGCACGATGCGTCTATCACCCATCCCTTTTTCAGTCTGTAACAGGCATAGATCCTCATGAGCCCCTGCAGAGTCTTTCACAGGCTTGCACACAGATGTGAAAGTATGCAAAATCAGCCTTGAAGGCCGAAACCTCTACCTGTAGGCCTACTTATTTACCCCTTTGCTGCCAATGATCGTACATTGCACGTCTGAGATCTTCGTCAATTCAGCGCGAAAGGGATCCAGCCGTCCCATGAACCGTGGATACAAAGTGGTTCCAGAAAGAGGCATAGATCCTCATGAGCCCCCGCAATTGCGGGGGCTCATGAGGATCTATGCCTCTTCCATGCAGTTGGGTGGTGGTCATTTTGTTTTGTCGGTCAGTGGTGGAGGGGTTAAACCACCCTTCAACAAGCGACGCACCTGTTGCCAGGCTACACCAATATAAAGTGTAGTCACACCGGTTGTATCCCTCGATTCGCTGCCGCTGCGAATCCAGGGAGGCAACCAGTGCGAACTTAAGCATGACGTCAGTGAGTGCAAGCAGTCCCTGTATGATTATGCTTTTCAAAGAGACGCTAATCACATAAAGCAATGATGGCTCCCATTCCGGTGTCAGAATAACACTCAAGCACACTAATCTTAACTCTTTACAGCTTAACTCTTTACAGACGCATACAATTACTGAGGCGGCAACTGAGAAGCCGAGTACTGAAAAATAAAAACGAGTGCTCGACACAACTGCCAGCAAGCGGCACAGATTCTCATGAACCCCTGCGGCTGTAGGCGCTCATGAGGATCTGTGCCAATTGCAGGTGGTAATGTCTGTCCTTTTTTCTTTCACGTTTTGCCTCGCACATCCCATTGCGTCACGTCTCGAACGATTTAACACAGTCGAAATTCTCACATTGAGAATAAATTGTCCTCTGAAGGCAATATTCGCTTCAGGAGATAGATCGACCATGAAAGTTCAACTTGAGCCGGGGTGATGCCGGATTTGCGTATTGCCTTTTAATTATTATGGTCCACCTGCTGTCTGTGTGAAAAAAAGCTGCATTTTTTTTTCTCTATGTCGGAGTGAACTTTGTATCTCTCACTTTCTGTTGCCATCGCCAGTGCAATTACCAGCTGCAGACGTTTCCCCATGATTAACCCCTTGTTTGCTACGGACGATATCTTCAGCGTCTTTTTCCGCTGAGCGGTATCGTCAGTAGCTGTTACGTTTGTTCTTGTGTTATTTTTAGGGTCTGTGTGTAGTGATCATAGGAAAGTTTCGGTGTTCAGTTGAGTTATTTTAGATTAGCCATTTCAGTATGATTCGTTTCTTTTGCATTGAGAACTGCGATCCATTTTTGTGTGTGTAACTAGAATGTTGCACATTTCGCTGACTTGTAGCAGAGTCCGACCTAGATTAAGCTGGAAGGTTCTGGAAAAGTTGCGATTGTTCTAGTAACCTCAAATATGACGTCAAAGTTTTGTAGTACACATGTTCGTTACATTTCATGACGTTTACGTAATGCATCTAGATTTTAGTGAATGATTGTAGAAAAATGTAGAATGTTCTTTTTAATGAATATTAATGATTTTTTTTCTTGATTGGTTGAGTTGTGTAATTTGCGGGATTATTCTGGAAATTTGTGATAGTATAAAAGAGAGTGTGTGCATGCGTTGTAAGAGGCAGTGTATCAAAGTGAGGATGCATCGTGCTAAGAGTGCATCGTGAGAATAAAGTACTGTTGGAACTGTCACATACTCCAGTGTGGTCACAGTCTACAACCTTGTGCCACGTGTAACGAGTTGCAACTGAGTGAGGTTTTTTTCTGCAAGAACCTTGCATTAGTGTCTGGTGTGATTGCATCATACTACGACCACGACCACGTAACACTAGCAGTCAGGGGGTTCAACCCATTTACCCCGGACACTCGACGACTGACAAGACGTGGATCGCTCATGATAGTTGATACCATAGATCACCAGAAGCTGCTGCAGAAACTTCAGCTTGAGTTTGGTATCACGGACTGTGTATTACAGTGGTTTCGGTCGTACCTTGAGGACAGATTCCAGGACGTCAGTGTTAATGGTGTGGCGTCTGATGTTACCCGGCTAGTATGCGGGGTCCCCCAAGGGTCCGTCTTGGGGGCCTGTTCTGTTCTCTCTCTACACCACTAAGTTAGGACGTGTGATTGACAAGTACAGGTTAGGGCGACAGTTGTTTGCAGATGACTCTGGTCTCTATAACACATTTCATCCTGACAGTGTCTCCGCTTCTCAGACAGTGCAGAAAATCGAGTCGTGCTGCCAAGAAATCAAGTCCTGGATGTCAACCAACATGCTGAAGTTAAATGATGATAAGACTGAGGCAATTCTGTGTGGACCCAACAACAAACTGGGTGTGGAATCTCTTGATGCCATCCGTGTTGGTGAGTCTCTCATCCCTTTCTCTAAGACTGTCAGAGACTTCTTGGTGTCTTTGTCG
>BTPG01000003.1:156048120-156050620 GCA_036245525.1 Semisulcospira habei
AAAGTCAAAGAAAAACAAAACAGCGCATGCGCCTCGTTGTTAACCCTTTTAAGAATAACACACTTCAACAAGATATGAATCAACAATGACAATGTTCAAGGGTGGTGCCAGAATAGCTTGGCGCCTCTAGGCGACAAGCTATTCTGGCACCACCCTTGAACTATCATGGACCATCTCTCTCCTGAAGTGTAAAGGAAGTCTTCACAGGTCAGCTCTGAGATTTGGGGATTTTGACCCTGCGGCTGAATGGGTTAAAACCAGGGAATGAAGGAGACCCCCCGGAGGAGAGTTTGTGGCGACAAGACGTGGCACGAGCAGATGAAGTGCATCCCCATTTTGCTTCAGGCACCTGTTGCGTTGTGGTTCCTGTCATACAGATAGCGAGAATCGTATTCTGAGCGCGCAAAACAATGAACTGGATATATCAACTACGTACTGGTCCGTGAGTTCCAACCCATAGACATCACAAACCAGCTCTGAACAGAATTCTTTCGTCCGGCTTCAGTTCGGCGTTCGCTGAATATACCTATATATACCTAGACGTTGACGGTATTGAAAGTGTAACGATCCCGTGAACTGTGCTGTGTGAATTGTTTGATCTGAACCTCAGTTGTTCGGTGACACCATGCGTACTGATGTGGCGGAGTGTGGATATTTAACCCTTTTGATCCTGATAACCCATTGCTTGAGTTGTTTTTGACTATTATAGTTCAATGGTGGTGCCAGAATAGCTTGGCGCCTGAGGCGCCAAGCTATTCTGGCAACACCCTTAAACTAAATTCTTGATCTATCTCCTAATCTGTAATCTAGCCTTCATAGGACAACAAGCAATTAAAAAAAAAAACTCAGCCTTAGGATGTACTGGGTTAAGTCAAACATAAGAAAATCTGTCGGATGACTGCTTCGGCCAAAGGAACGTCGTCTGAAAATAAACACAGCCTAGTGATCTGGGTTTATGTCCATGGTCATTTTGCGAAAAGAGACTTTTTACAACAGTTGAGTCTAAACGATCAGCGGAGTACGAGCGAAGTGTGATTACGTCAACGGGCTGTTCAGTACTGACGACATCATTCGGACGGTAAGTTCCTCAGATGACAATAATATACACATGTTGAGGAAAGTCTTCCCTCTGAAGTCAAAGCGCAACAGGCCCAATATATTCATCATGTGTTGGACTTACTTCGTTTTACCTTCAGACGGCAGACGGTTCATGTCTACCCGGTAAGCAAAGGTCCTCGGGCTCACGACGGCCGCAGTGGGCCCGCGCACGGCTGTGCGCGGGCCAACTGCGGTCGTCGTGGGCCCGAATATGTTTTGCTACTGGGGTACGTACCTCCTATCTATCTATCTATCTATCTATCTATCTATCTATCTATCTATCTATCTATCTATCTATCTATCTATCTATCTATCTATCTATCTATCTATATCCCGTAGTCTTGCCGACCGTTGGGGCACCACTGATGACTTGGCAACCAGCTCCCTCCATTCCTCTGTTCTCTGCCATTCTCAGCGTGTCGCCCAGCTTCAGGCCTGTCCGCTCTGAGATATTGTCCTCCCATCTTTTCCTCTGTCTTCATCTCCTTCGTCCTCCTTGCACAGTGCCTTGCAGGATTGTTTTGGCAAACCCTGCTGAACGCGTGGCATGCCCATACCACTTCAGTTTGCGTTTTCTCACAATGGCTAATAAGTCTTCATAGGGCCCGATGGCTTGCCTGATTCTGCTTCCCACTTCCTCGTTTGTGATGTGATCTCTGTATGAGATGCCAAGCAGCCTTCGAAAGCATCTCATTTCAGTGGCTTGTATCCTCCTTTCAAGGTCTGCTGTGAGGGTCCATGACTCGCAGGCATACAAGAACACTGAGATGACTAAGGAGCGCATCAGTCTGATCTTGGAGCAGAGTGTGATGTTTTTGTCCTTCCATATGGTCTTCAATCTTGTCAGTGCTGTTGTTGTCTGCGCAATCCTGGACAGTATTTCTGGTTTTGATCCCTCATCTGTCACAATGGCTCCTAAGTATTTGAATTTCTTGACTGTTTCCAGTTTTTGGCCTCCAACCATGATTTCAGTGCCAATGCCACTGGCGTTATTGGTCATCAGTTTGGTCTTCTCTGCACTGATTTCTATCCCATATGCAATGGCTGTACTATCCAGCTTTTCCACAAGCTGAGCTAGCTCCTTCTCTGTTCCTGCAAGGCCATCAATGTCGTCCGCAAAGCGCAAGTTCGTGATTGTTCTGCCTCCAATACTGACAGTTCCTTCATGATCTTTCAGAGCGTCGTCATGATTCTTTCCAGGAAGATGTTGAAGAGAGTAGGTGAGAGCAAGCAGTCTTGTCTGACTCCAACTGTAGTCCTAAACCAGTTTCCTATTTTGCCGTTGAAGCAGACTGCGCTAGTGGCCTTGTTGTAAAGGTTTGCTATGACTTTGATCAGGTTGGCATTGATGTTGTATAGCTTCATGGTGGACCAAAGGGCTGCATGCCACACCCTGTCAAAC
>BTPG01000003.1:156055620-156135620 GCA_036245525.1 Semisulcospira habei
CAGCAAGTCGGGAGACCGTAAACAAAAGTTTGATCAGCCGCGTTACAAATTCTGTAATCGCGCGCTGGTCTGTAATTTTGGACCCGTGCCGGTCTGTGATTCTGGTCATTACGGCACAAGGCCGTAAGGTCCGTAATCACAGACGAGCACGCAGTAGTTTTTATGTCTCGTTTATGTCATACCGATCTGGGGAAAGAGCGTAGGCTAGGTTACGTCACTGGGAGAGCAGTTTAGGGGTGGTTTATGGTCTCTTGGGCGGGTTTGTTTTTTCGCGTAAATTCTGAGAAAATTACGCTTTTGGAAATTGGGAAAATTTTAACCGATTTTTCTTAAGAGCTCACACTCAAATAAACCAGATTTGAACACTGCTGGAAAAAAAAAACTGGGTCGCGAATGTAAGAGTTTAACCCTTTTAGTGTCGGTAGCGGTTTTGGTCGCGATGATTCTACTCAAGGCAGTATAAGGTTAACAGATCGCAATATCTCTTTTATAAAAGTGTTTTAGTCTGTCTTACAATCATGCAGCTCAAACTTATGAAGTTTTGAATCTCATAAAATAAAATACTTTTCTTAATTTTTTATGTTTTGTACGTAGGAGCGGAGTTCCACCCGGCATTTCGCACCTGGGGCCAGTTGCACGAGCGAGCTTAGTCCTGCACCAGCCACTAAGCAAGGTGCGCCGCTATAGCGGCGCACCTTGCTTAGTGGCTGGTGCAGGACTAAGCTCATGCAACTGGCTCCTGGGCAGTCGTAAATCTCTGTTAGGTGTGGAGAAAAACCCAACGGAAAAAGAAACACGCTTAGAAAAGGCAGTTACAACACAATTTATTAATATTTCGTGTAAATACCCTTCTTCACAATAGACAAACAAACAAGTATGGAGATCAGTCGCTACGTATCTTATCGCAGAAGAAATGTGGCAACTGACGGATGTGACGTAAAACATGTGTGCCCACTCAGATTGATTGTGTAGAGAAGGGTAGAAAAGTGTTAGTTGAACATTTTTGTATCTGCGTATTGTAACAATCAAAGCCTGCCGCGCAGACCGCTTTCAATACGTAATTTTGAAGACACAAAATGAACATAAAACCACATCAGTACACGTGACTGACAGATTGTAAACTACTGCTGAAAAAAGAACAGAAAACAGCAACGATGAATCCACGTCTGCATATAGGTCTGTGAATAAAAACAAAAGCTAGCACAGCATCACAGCTCGTGTGGCAAGTCTTGCACTCATTCCGTAAAGATCATCGGTCGAGTTTGTTGGTGTTTATCCTTATTGACCCGATGTGTATCACACACACCTGCAACTGCTGTTTCCGTAATTCTACATCATTTTTTTTTTTTTATGACACTGAGCGGGAACACACCCCGTTGGCATTGTCATTGGTTTGCGAAAACTTTCCAACATCTGCAAGAGGCATAGATCCTCATAAGCCCCCGCAACTGCGGGAGCTGATGAGGATCTATGCCTCTTGTTGGGTCTGTTCCTGGCTCAGTTTGCCGGAGTTGGAGTTGGCTATCTTGGCTAAATCTGCAAGAGGTTTGTGTCTCCTCCCTATCCGGGCTGGTCTGTATTCGCTATCATATTTTGCAAGATTGGCATCTTTCTCGGTCAGTGAACGCCGCGTAACACTAAATATATATATCCAGTAATGTCTGTGGTTTTGCTATCAGACACGAGGCTAAAACGCACAAAGGTTGATCAGCAACGAAAACAGCGTCAGAGTGCGACTGAACATCGTTCTATCATTAACGGATTTCGAAGTTCAAACAAACGACCAAAAGTAGGTGAAGTCTACGCTGAACCCCATGATGTTCGTCTGATAGACTTTCACATACGCCCGGATATATTTAATTCAGGCAGTTTGTTATTGTTCATCTTTCAACTGTTTTTTTTTCACTAGTACATATCTCAAAATGAACAAATATGTTTTTTACACTCTAAAATTCAAAGATTTAAAACAAACTTGAAACAATAATATTGGTTTGCCACTTTCCTTCTTCCCTGACAAGATAAGTAGCAACTGAATTGTATACTTGTTTGTTTGTCTATTATGAAAAGGTGTATTTACCCGAAATATTAACAAATTGTATTGTAAAGGTCTTTTCTAAGCGTGTTTTTTTTTCTCCGTTGGGTTCTTCTCTGAAACAATAATGTCTCACAATTTTCTCTGATTTTTGTAACTTTTTTCATTTTTTTAATTATATTTTAGTAAACAAAATAGCAACGAAAGGTTTTGTAAAGTGAGAACGTATCGTGAAATTTGCCTACAAACTGTTTTAGGCACATAGTTCCCGCAAAACAGTTTCCTTGCAACGAACGTAGTAGGTGTTCAGGGAGTACAGATCACCACTTGCTCTCTGCAACCTGCCAGAAGGTTAAATAAATGAGGATGTACATTCTTTTGCATTTGCCATACACATCACAGCTATCAATCTCCCTCAAACCGAAGCAGTTGTCAAGTTTTGAACCTACTTGCGAGGGGATAAGTTGCCTGATTGAGCTTTAGTCCTGCGCGAGCCACTAAGCAAGTTGCTCCGCTGTAAGCGGAGCAGCTTGCTCAGTGGCTCGCGCAGGACTAAGCACACTCATGCAAATGAACACAGGTTCCCATGTGTGTGTGTGTGTGTGTGTGTGTGTGTGTGTGTGTGTGTGTGTGTGTGTGTGTGTGTGTGTGTGTGTGTGTGTGTGTTCGGACAGGAGATCTAGAACTGTCTACCTCACCGTAATATGATTCTCTAGACATGATGTATAATATCAGAGGTCATAGGCCGCGGCTGGTTTCGATCTGGCCGATATATATTTTATGACTAGGTGAACACAAGAACGTCGGGCGAGCGTTTCCCGACGGTACCTAGCCTGCCCCCGGCATCAGTAGTTGTGCTGTGTGTGGGCAAAGCTACAGCCGACCTCGGCCCAAAGACCTTTTGCTTCCTGGAGACGGAGACGTAAGTAGTTGCTCAGTCGCGCTGCCAAGTTGGCAAAACACCATGAATGGGGAACCAAGCGCTCCACAAACTGTTGAAAATGAGTGGGTCGGGATGACCATGACTGCTGAAGGCAACGCCGGTCTAAATGGCTTGGGCACACTGGTTGTCTCCCTCGTTTCGCTGCGCTGATCAGTGCAGCGAATCGAGGGAGGCAACCAGTGTTTGGCCTGAGGTCTCTACCCTCGCTGGTGCACACTGGTTGTCTCCCTCGATTCGCTACGGCTGATCATCGGAGACAACCATTGTCAGTGAAACTAGTACTGCATACTATCTACACGGTGCCGCTGGGTTTGCACGGTGTGACTGCCGTAAGCACTGCCCTCGAACAATCATAACACGTCTCGCTCAAGCAATTGGCGCTGAAGTGAGTGTTAAAGAGATGCATCAAGTGATTGACTCACTCGATGCCTGATCGAAAAATCTTGTTCCGAGGTTAATCACTTGACCCCCCCCCCCTCCCCCTCCCCCCCCCCCCACCTCCCCTCTTCCTCGTCTGCTGGTGCAGATCCAGTTGGGTTTTTTTTTTTTTAATGAGAAATTGCGGATGGAGGGGTGCGTGGTGGTAATGATATTTCACCATCCGTCAGCAATAGCTCACTTGCTGAGTGCCGGAATTCAAATTAGAAAGTAGTGCCTTCGATTGATTCGTAATGATTAATTCGTAATGATTCAACTTGATGGCCTCACTTTCAGCTGTCCTTGGCCTTCTAAACTCCTTGACTGCCGAGGGAAAAAAACCTGCACACGATCCATCCGCAAGAGACATAGATCCCATGAGCCCCAGCAGTTGCGGGGGCTCATGAGGATCCATGCCTCTTGCTGGCACCACCTTGTAGACATGTGTTTGCACGGCTGGTGCAATTTGGCGTTGAATTAACTCTTTTGAGACGTGCCGCATCCGGATTCGCGGCTTTACGCCGCGAATCCGAATGCGGCACATCTCGAAAGAGTTAACAAAGATTTCAGAAACAAAATCTGCGTCAACTGGCAGTGAAATGGCTAGTCAATAATATGGATGTCGTAAATATTTTGTTTATCCAAGGCAATAGCAATGCTCCTTCTCCCATGATGTTAAGCTTTTTTTCGTGTCGGTAGCTGTTTTAGTCGCCATGATTCCTATAGGAAATCATCGCGACTAAAACCTCTACCGAATGCCAAAGGGGCAGACTATAAGAGCGTGAGATTTGGAAGCAAAATTGTATCACTTTAAAGTACCATTACGCGTGAATTTGAAGATACATTTCAGCACCATTTGTGTTTATTATGCCTTATCGACACACCTAATGAACTTTAACAGCGTCTGGGACACGCAGCAAAAGCACACGCGTATTCGCACTTATTTATTCTGCGCTGCCGTTAGCGTGTCAATCTATTTTTAGCTGTTTCTCGCACTGATGGCGTTGTATTTATAGAACGGTGTGGAGTTAGTGTCAGGTTACTTGATATAAAGACGACGTGTGTTGAATTGGATTGTCCTGTATCTAAATGAACCATAACTAGACCTGTGTGTAGCGGCGTTTCGTAACAATCTGTTACAGAAGTGTATCTGTGAACAGTTACGGCGGTAGTGGGCCTTTAATTCGTGTTCTCGTCGGAAACCCACGGAAAGTTTAAAGCGACCTCCTTCAGGCAATACAGGGCTAACAGTTTGCAATTTCTCCTTATATATGTTTTAAGTATGTCTTACAATAACGAATCAATGATTCTTTATGTTACAAAGGTACGGGTGCTGAGGCAGTCAAATAAAATAATGCTGGACAAGAGAGCTAACTTAACATATAAAGTTTGATATCACAAAATGAAAGACTTTCTGTTCTCCTTCTCTTTTGTATCTTACGCAGGAGATTTGGCGCATGACGCACAGGGGCTCGGAGGCAGAAAACCTCCATTACATTTGCCTACTCTCATAGGTTGTGAAAAGAAGGACAGACAATGCTAGTTGAGACGAGACACCATTGAGAACCAGTTGTATAATACCGGCACATTTTAACAATCAAAGCCCGCCCCAAGGCAACTCGCTTTAACCTTTCGCATGTCGGTAGAGGCCGTTTTGTCGCGATGATTCCTACAAGACTGAATCATCGCGACAAAACTGCAACTGACACTCAGAGGATTAATGACACTGGTTGAAATCGGAACTTGCGAATGAAATAAGAATGAGGGAATGATGGAAGGAAGAGACACTGATCCTCTGTGAGGGGCTTTTGAGGATCTATGTCTCTGGACTTTGGGCGTTGCTGGATGTGTTCCGGCTGTTAAGAGGTTAATTTTATAAATTTCAGTTTAGTACTCTTCGCCCTCTTTCGTTTCCGGTTTGAGTGAGTTTCACCATGACGGCAACACGCCCTGTTCCGAACGTCACACGCGCGCATTTGACTTCTGCAAAAAGCACAGATCTTCATGAGTCCTCGCAGTTTGCGGGGGCTCATGACTGAGGATCTGTACCTCTTGCTGACTTCGATTCCATTTTAAGTCGTTTCTTCAAGCGATATGGGCGTCTACCTTATTATGTAGGAAGAGACGCGGATGCAATTTATTGAGAAGCACAACGTTCACTGGCGGAATTTCTAGATCCTGTGTTCCAGCAGCATGGAATATGCTTGTAATTAGTTATTTAGTTATTTGGGTTTAACGCCGAGCAGGCGACTAAGGCCATCTCACGGCGGGAATATGCTTGTAAGCTGATTGTAATCTGAGAGCGTTTGTTTCCAAATACGCTTGCAACTGTTATCGCTGTATGCACCGTTTGCTTTGATGTACGTGTATATAATGAGCTTCTGAACTGGAATAACAAGATTTTAAATTTGTTAAAAGTTTGCTGGTCCGTGATTTTGTATCAGTAGTCTTACGGCCCGTAGGCCTTAAGATCCAAAATCACAGACCACCAAACATTAAACATTAAAACTTTTCACTCTGATTTCATTTTTAAAATGATTTTTACTTGTACTTTTCGGCTTTTATTGTTGTTGATTTTTTTTTCTTCCATTTCAAACCCCAACTTCCTGACAGCCACCGGAAAACAATCAGATAGCCAGACAAAACAGCCTAGAGACGAGGACATCTTGACGGCTTTTCAGTGTACACCGCCGAGCAGAAGGTAAGTGGTCTTAATCGGTGTTTCCGTTTGCTTGCGTGACGTGTTTCGGACAGTCTGACTGCACCTTCACCCCTTCCCTGACAACCGGCGAACGTGCATTTTGTTTCTGAAATTTGTGTTCATGCACTAAACGACCCAAAGCCACAACTGACTTTTCCAAAGAACACTGACACATAGTGATCTTAGCAAGAGGCATAGATCCTAATGAGCCCCCGCATTCGCGGGGGCTCATGAGGATTTATGCCTCTTGCAGGTAGATAGATCGCGTTCACATTTTTCTCGGCAGTGAAGGAAGGGGTAATTGCGATGGCTTCCTTGCTCGTTTATCGTGGCTATTTAGAAGTCTCAGTTCAAAGCGTGTCGCAAAAGACTTGGATAGGTCATTTCACAAAGTACGGTCAACCTTGTAGAAGGCGACCACTCAAGGGACTATTATAGAGAAAAAGAAAAGAAAAGAAAGCAGCACTTCTCGGATGTTTTGAAAGAGCATGCAGCTGCACAACATGTACCTGAAGAGACTCTGAAAAAAAGAGTCCGCTCACAATATGATTTGAATAAGTGCATAAAAATGCTTGTGCTCCTCCATTTTAATCTTCCCGTGTACATTTTTCAAAAGGCATTGATCCTCATGAGGCCCCGCTTTCGCGGGGGCTCATGAGAATCTAGGCATCTTGTTCTGTTTTGATTGTCTGTACTTCTATCCGAAAGGATTATCCAAGGCCTCTCAGTGTGAAGGTGCATGGTTTTCCCAGTCTGCAAGTGCCAGTAGGCCGCATCACAAATGGAGTTTGCTTTTCGCTTTCGCTTTGCCAAACTGCTGCATTATCGTTGTATATTTGCTTTGCTCTTCTCCACATTAACCCCCTTGTGCATGCAGTTACCCGTATTGAGAACAGTACCGGTGGCTGCACAAACAAATGGGGTTTAGTGCTTCATTCATGACGTGCTTAAAGAAAAGAGCACTCCTTGGCTGCTGATGTTACCATCAATTCTGTGTCGGAGGATTTTTGTTTTGTCGGTTAATGCCGAACCTCGCTGCAGATTTACGACAACGCTGCTTTTTGTTGATGCTGTGTTTTCCTGGGGTCATTGTAGAGTGCACATGATTAAACATTTGATGTTGTTGTTCACCGGGTTTCTTAGTCAAACGATGTGCTGTAATGCCGCTCATTTATATACCTCTTCACGATAGTGTATCAGACAGGTGTTGAAAAAAAGAGAGAAAAGAACAGAAAAAAGAAATGAAATTCAGACGAAAATCAGAAGAAAACAGAAAAGACGAAAAACAAACAGAAGAAAACAAATTAACCAAACCAAACCAAACCAAACCAAATCAAACCAACCCAAACCAAATAAACCAAAACGAACCAAAACCAAACCAAATAAAACGAAGCAAACCAAACCAAACAAAACAAAACATCAACCAGAATGATCCAATGATCCTTAACAATTTCATCAGCTGTTGTCAAACTTATTGTGACGTAACCTTATTTGAGGGATTGTGGTGAGAGGGAAGGGGGAATACGTCGCAACATCGTTCCATGTTTACCGACTCCTTTCTTTCATCGTGGTAGGCAGAGAGAGAGTTCACATCCCCTCCTCATACAGAAAATAATACGTATTGCATGCTCGGGTTTACAGAGTAGACTGGTCTCAACATACTCATGCTGCAGTGTAAAGTGAATATACAGAATTATGGCAGTTATGGCTTCTCATAGATCCTCATGAACCCATGCACGCCGAGTCGCTCATCATAAGGATCATCTTGCCGGTCCTACTGATATTGTTATCCTTGCTACTTTCTCAATACTGACTGCCCACGGGCTGTGCGCGGGCCCAATACGGCCCGGACGAAGGCGCATGAGTCTTTTGCTTACTGACTGGGTTGGAGGAGCCTGAGATTAACACATTCGAGACGCGCCGCACCCGGAAACGCGGCTTAAGCCGCGTATCCGGGTGCGGCACGTCTCGAATGCGAATAACCTTATCTGCACGTTTAGTTTGCAAAGAAAACGTGCAGTTAAGCCAATAACACATTCCGCTCCGCTCATTTATCTTACATTTATCATTACAACTTGTCACGCCGGTGTAGCGGTCCCTCGACCTTCCTGCGAGAGGCATAGATTTACGTGAGCCCCCTGCAGCAGCATGGGCTCATGAGAATCTACGCCTCTCGTTAGCACTAGGATATATTCCTGTCGTTCCTCAAATTGAGAGTGTTAATTGTTATCCATCACGTGTTAATGCGAGTGTCGGGTTCATCCTACTGATTCTGTTCGAGAGAAGACATAGATTCAGAGGAGTCCGTGCAGCCAAACAAGGGCACATGAAAAGCTTTGCCTGACTTGCCAGCTATAATTGAGATTCACTCCTGACGGTGTACCTCAAATTGAGGATACTCAGGTGTTCCGTGTTTAGCCAGCGAATGCCTGTTTCATCCTTCCGACAACTGATGGAACGTATTTTTGTACCTGGCTTTTAAGTTTTATCCTGCCGTAAACTGTGTCAGACTTGTCCTGGCTCTGACTTCCGTTTGCGCCGGAGTTTGTTTTTCCATGCCCAGCAAAGAGATATGCAGCCGTGCGCTAGTGAGCATGCGGCAAGATGATGACTGAAACCAACTTCAAGAGACACAGATCCTCATGAGCTCCTGCTTCGCAGGAGCTCATGAGGATCTGTGTCTCTTGAATATATAAGCTTAAAGCCCTATGTTCCTCTCTCTTTGTAAGGACTGGATAAAGACCATCTGGGCATCAACCAGAACAACCGTGAATCCATCGGCAAGAAGCTTACCATATCATCATCATTATTAATATCGTTCCCCAACGCAAGGGTATATGTACGTATGACTTTATTGTTGATAAGAATTAGAGCGTTTTCATCACTGTCCCCCACACGATGGAGAAGGTAACTGAGAGTTCAGCCTACACATGCGTGCAGCTGTAAACTTTACGCTGCAAACACAAGCAATTGCAAGATGCACTCTGGATAAGGGGGAAGTAAAATGAAAGGCTAGCTTATCTCCTGCTGATTTCTTACCTCATCGGAAACACAAGTCAAAGGGAGAGAGAATGGGGGAGGTTGGGGGGGGGGTGGCGGGGTGAGGGGGGGGAGTGGAGAGGGTTGGGGGGGGGTGGAGAGGGTTGGGGGGGGGGTGATGCTTGGTGGTGGGGAGGTGCAGCTGCACAGTCCCCCAGACCTTTCCATCTGCACAGGTTTACATTAGCTACTTGAAAAGTGACCCGTCTTTCTGGCCGCGATCAATTAACTCCTCCGCTCTCAAAAATAAAGTCGAACACCATCCAGCTGCATGAAGCAAAGAACCTCATGAGCCCCCGCAGATGCGGGGGCTCATGCAGTTCTTTGCCTCATGCTGACCAATATTCATATCCGTGTTCCTTATATTGATGGCATCTTCTGTTTGGTATTGAATTTGCCCTGATTTCATAAACTTATTGCGTCCACTGACAGTGAAGCAGTTAATCATTTCCTCAATCAGAAGCTTTCATTCAGTGCTCCACTTGCAAGAGACATAGATTCACATCAACTCATGCAGTCGCAGGGGCTCATCATGAAGATCGGCTTTGCGTGTTCTTAACACTGAATCAGACATGTCGAATTTTCCTTGTTGACGGTCCTCTTAAGACTGTATTACCATTCTTGAGACCGTTCGACCTTGATAGTTCAAGGGTGGTTCCAGAGTAACCTGGCGCCAGAGGCGCCAAGCTACTCTGGCACGACATTTGAACTGTCGTGGTCGATCTGTATCCTGTTGTAGTATATGTAGTACATCTGCTCCNCTCCATCTGCAATTGCGGGGGGCTAATGAGGATCAATGTCTCTTGCAGCTGGATTATGTTCACCTCTTCTCGGCAGTGAAAGGGGTTAATGACACACTGTCCATATCCACTGCGGTTCATCTTTACCCGCCGCAGAACCGTAACTAAGAAATATTTATTACTCCAAGATTCAGTTCGTTTCGCAATAGAACCGTTGTAACGATTTGGTGCGTAGAGGGGTAAAAAAAAAATCGCTCCCCTATCCACTCACCGCATTTTCTTTCCAGTGCGCACAACTTCAACGGACTGACGCCGGCCCGATAGACTTTGTTTACTGGGCTAATTACCACTAAGTAATCAGACTATGTATGTATAGACCTCTTTAACACCTGGCTAATCGGAACTTCCGTTCAAGGTGTCATATATTTAGTTATAACAACGTTTTTTTTTTTTTTTTTAAAAATCTGTTTCGTTACCGAGCCGATATAACTGGGACCAAAGAAGCCTTCTCTATGCTGGTCTGTGAGTTTCGACCTTACGGCCTGAGGCCGTAAGGTCCAAAATCACATACCAGCAAACACTTAACTTGGGTGTTTGTCTTAAGGTGCAGAACCACAGGTTGCCGTACACTATATTTTTTACAATTTTATTTTAGGTTCACTTTAGTTTCATTGCGTTGTTTTGTGTAAAATCCTCCCTCACACCCCCCAACACTCATCACCAGGAACTACGAGAAGAATTTTGATGGGGTGGAGTGAAGTGCGTATGGGCCTTTCAGTGCGCAGAGGATCCCATCTTGACCCAACTGAACTGAACTGGGCTGAACACAACGTAATTATTGTGGACTTTATCGTCTCAACTGCGTGGTGTTGTTTAAAACCTGTCTGCACGTAAACACACACTTTATTAAATGGAAGGCCATGAAAATTAGATGAGACTTGTTGGCCCGTGCCCAGTCATGGCTTAACAATTACTCGTTATGGGAACCGTGGGGTGATTTTATCCCACTACTCTGTCTTGTGGGAAATCATGGGTATACAATCTGCTCATCTAACCACCAACATGTCTAAAAAAAAAAATTTAAAAAAAAAGGAAGGAGGCGGGTGGATGCGCAGATACACAAAAGAATGCCACTTACACTGGTTGTCTCCCTCGATTCGCTGCCGCTGTTACCAGCGGCAGAGAATCGAGGGAGACAACCAGTGTGAAACCAGCTATACACAATGGTAAAAAAAAAAAATCATCATTAAATATAAACGTGACGAAGTAATTGCAATGTTGCTTGCTGCTACTTTTATTTGTTAAATAGATGTTATCCGATTCCAAATGTACGTGCACGATCTTTGACTTTAATTATTAATCTATGTTGTTGACTCATATGCGATTGTCCAGGCAAAACGACGGGCTTGTTTAGATAGCATGTCCGTTAAAATTCCTGGTAAATCAAAGTGGCACAGCTTCAGTGCGGCCGAATTGATCAGCGTTCAGGTCGTACTCCATAGGCAATAGGACTCCATATGTCCGTGTCCCCCATAACGCGCCCGCTAGGGACGTCCATTAGCACTTCGGTGCCGTGGACGTTAAACCCCGAAATAACCATCGTATGCCATGAAATAACAATCCCACGTAATTTCAATATCGCTTGTAGTCATTTTTGTATTTCTTTAATACGGTGTTATCAATTTTCAAAAGTACACGCACAATTTTAGCTTTAATTGAAAAACATCATGAAAGATTCGACGTAATTTTAAGATTGACTATCGTCACTTCTTTTAGTTTATTTAATATGATGTTATTAATTTCCAAAAGTGCGCGTATGATTTTTGTCTTTACTTATTAATATGTTGTCGAGTCCTGTTTCATACCATGAAATAAGATCAAGGAAAATTGGGCACGTTGGCGTAATGCATGATGCAGCCCATTTAAAAAAAAAAAATATTCGATGATTGCTCTCTCTCTCTCTCTCTCTCTCTCTCTCTCTCTCTCTCTCTCTCTCTCTCTCTCTCTCTCTCTCTCTCTCTCTCTGATCTTTAATCCAGATAATTCGCTGCAGGACGTCGACGTTGTCGGTAGATTGATACATAAATCTTCAATGAAAACGACTGCTATCAAATGGAAACCCCACCATGTAAAACGCGGCATGGCTAGTTACATCAGAGTGCTGACACTTCATAACGCACGCAAACTTTCCACTTTTAACTTCGGACGTCATTCACCTAGGGGGCAAGTTTTTCCCTGACAAGTACGCACTAATTGCAATGGATCGCTCGATCAATAGACCATGATAGTTCAAGGGTAGTGCTGGATTAGCTTGGCGCCTTTTAGGCGCCAAGCTAACCCGGCACGACCCTTGAACTGTCATGGTCACGGCATCTCCTACCGTAGTGCAAAAGATGAATACTTAATTAATCATGTTTGGCCTACGCTGCTCTGTTTGGGTTTTTAATCACAATAAAATATCTCCGTCAAAGCGCACAGTGCCGCAGTTAAACCTAAAATAAAATCCCACATCAAAGATTGGACGCAATTGCATCAGCGATTTCAATAGCGCAGTGCCTGATTTATGCGGTTCTTATCTGCGACCGACTCGAGCTAAATTTCCTCTGCTGACGCTAGGATTACCGCCGAGCGTGAGGTTATAAGACAAAACTAGTCAAGCGAAACTAACAGTGACCAACTGACGCCTCTGCTGACGCTAGGATTACCGCCGAGCGTGAGGTTATAAGACAAAACTAGTCAAGCGAAACTAACACCAACTGACGCCTGTTTTAACTCAATGTGTCCCAGGTACCAAATCCCCACATTTGGGAGTTGTCCTCTGAGGACTGCATTACAATTGAGGAGAAAGATCGACCATGACAGTTCAAGGGTGGTGCCAGAATAGCTTGGCACCTGTAGGCGCCAAGCTATTCTGGCATAACCCTTGAACTATCATGGTTAAGCCATATCTGGCTGTGGTGTGTCGGGACTGAATGAGTTGAATGTGAAACCTGCTAATATAACAGTCTTTCTTGTCTGGAGATTCTCAGTCAAAGTCCAGAACCATATTCTCAGCTGTTGGACTCTAAGTGTCTATGAATATCGTACGCCCGAATTTCTCAGGACCGTACACAAAAAAGGGATCCGTATCCAGTCAAATCGTACCGTGTCTTATTTCGTATCCAATGTAATCTGCTCGGCATCGGTCAACCTGATTTTTATATAAAAAGAAATCCATTCGATTTTTAAAAAAGAAAAAAGAATTCGCATGAAAAGAAAACTGCTATTGTCAGACAACAGGAAAAAAAAAAAAGATTATTGTCCGACAACAAAAAAATATTGTAGACAAACAAGAACAGAAGAAACAAACCCAGACTTGACATGTTCAGCCCCAATCGTGCATGACTGTTACGGTACCGGTGGCTGCATGCGTTAGGGAATTAACCACTTCACTGCCAGTGGATGCAGATTGTCTTTTAACTCGACGCCGAAGAACCTCAGCGGTCCAAAGAACATGAATAATTATAAAGTGGTTTCAGCAAAAGGTATAGATCTTCATGTGCCCACGCAACGACGGGTTCAGTTGAGGATCTATACCTCTTGCGGTGGGCGGTGTTCAATTGTTCTCGGCACTGAAAGGGTTAGGCCTGCGTCCGTTCCATTAACACATTCTGCTCTAGGATCGAAATCCGCAAATTTTGAAGTTTCCCTTTGAAGACTGCATTACACTTCTGGAAACTGATCGAGCGTGATAGTTCAAGGGTTGTGCCAGAATAGCTTGGCGCCTATGGGCGCCAAGCTATTTTAACACAACCCTTGAACTATCACGCTCGATCCACGTCTTGCCGTGGCGTGTGGAAGTTGAATGAGTTAAAGTGAAATCCTGTGTATGGGACATGCAAACAATAAGCCAATGACATGCATTGCAGTTTTCATTGGAACCCTGCCATTTCCTGTCGTGTGAAAGCCTGATATAATTCCATTGTTCAATGTTTCTCTTCAGTTCAAACCAAAGAAAAGAAAAGGAAATATTTTGGAAAAAAAAACCCTCAACAGTTCTGATCAAAGAGAAAAAAAAAGAAAACAAAAATGTATGTCTTGGTGCAGAAATTAGTGACGCATTGGTAAGTTTGCTTGCACTCGCTCCCATGAAGATAATTCTTTCCGCTCTCTATCCGCTCTAGAACCACCCTCCGTAGCTAGTCATACACGTAAATTGTAATATCGTCCTCAGTTTGAGGAATTGAAATATCGACTGGTATGCAACAAAGGCTCATACAAGTTAATTTCTCTTGTAGATGACATAACAATATCACTTTAAAGCGACCTACTACAAGCAGTGAAGGGTTAATAGTTGGCACTATTTCATCTGTATACATGTTCTTAGTTAAATGAAAGACGTTTCCTCTTTTCTTCTCCTTTGTACGCATGGCAAAGTTCCTTCCGTTACGCGTAAAACGCAATTTAAAACCTCTGTACGTGTGTCTACTCACATAGATTGTGAAAAGGAGGGTACAAAAGTCTTAGCTGACGCAGGGCATTATTGACAACCCGGTTGTTTCGGCGAATTTTGCAATGACAGCCTGCGGTTGTTGTTGTTGTTTCTTGATTTTTAACGTCTCTCGCCACAACGAGGTGATTGGAGACAGGTAGATTATTATGATTATAGGATAAAACATAGTTCATAATTATAATATAATATAATTTATCAAAAAAAAAAAAAAAAAAAAAAAAAAAAAAAAATGGTATGTGGTGTTTTTATGATTTCGCTGTTACAATCATTGTGTCTGCAAGGAGTGTGGGTTGGTGCATATGCGGCCAACAAAGACTACGCACAGTTATAACAGAATTTTAGCATAGGGCGTCGTTGTTTGCCATCTTAGATGGGACGTACCCATCTCTGTTGTTTATATGTAAGTCGATAGTGTTGAGGAGTGGATGGCTTTCGCCAGCTCCACGGCCAGAGAATGATCAGATAGGAGTTGGAAGAGGTTTCTGATGTCGCGAGCCTGACATAATTGTCTAACTCTGGAGAGCTGTGGAGGAGGCATGCGGCATAGTAGCAGAGAGTGCTCTAGGCCGGCTGTCTCCCCGCAGTGACATAGGGTCTGGGTGAATTTCAGCTTCCAGGATCTCGTTCTCGTAGCCCGGTCATGTGGTACAGTTTGCGCTAACGTGATTGGTCGTGTGACATAGGGATGAAAACAAAGTGCATTCGATCACGATCTGTTCAAGTGATTTACATTTTGACGTATTCAGCTGACACATAGACTTTGTTGTCATTTGCTTAGAATAGAATTGTTTAGAATACCACCCAAAATGATAGGCCATTAACACAAAAAGACGTATTTTTTCAAAGCTGGTGTGGACTTCTAACTGCTACACACACACGCACGCTCGCACACACGCACATTCGCGTTAGCAACGGTGGCTTACCTCATTCAGCCAAATGGCCGTATTTCCCAAATTTTGGAGGCGTCATCTGATGACTAGGCACCAGTTTGCAGGAGATGGATCGACTATGATAATTCAAGGGCAGTGCCAGATTAGCTTGGCGCCGACAGGCGCCAAGCTAATCTGGCACTACTCTTGAATTATCATGGTCGATCCATTTCCTGCTGTAGTGCGTCAGGGCTGAATGGGTTAATCCCATAGTTTAGCAGCGACTTTACCCTGAAAGATTCCTGACACCACTGTGCCGATACAAAGACTTTGATATTTTCAGACAAGAAATTATCTTACATCAAAAGAGAAGAAATCGCGCTGGACGAAAATGTATATGTGCACCTAGTCAGCGACTTTGGATCTGTCATTAAAGAATATCACTTAGGTCTTTAATGACAGGTGATCTCTCATTATGGTGGTCACGCAAAACAGGGATCTGATCTACATCTGTTGCCAGCCTCAGAAGGAGGTGGTCAATAAAGGCGGTTTTAACTTTAAACTGAAATGAATCGACTAGAATGTTCCACATCTTGGGAGGGAAGTTTACATCAGCACTCCAAACCCTCACAACAACATCCGCCACCCGGGATAGGCACTGCCTGCTTATCGCGTTCAGCGCCAGTTGACGCAGACAGTGCTTCTGCAAGCTTCGTTAATTCAAGACCACAAAAACCTAGACCTGCCAGAAACATGGATTTAAAGGGGTGTCAGCAAGAGGCATAGATCCTCATGAGCCCCCGCAAATGCGGGGGGCTCATGAGGATCTATACCTCTTGCAGTTGGATGGTGTTCACGTTTCTCGGCACTGAAAGTGTTAATAGCGAACGATGATGTTGCACTTCCCAGAGGCTCGTGCAGCCCAGTTTTCGATTTTTGCAGCCTCAGAGCTTAGTCTCAACATCATTCCCATGTTGAGTCATTTCAGTTGCATTCTCTTTTATTACATTTAATTTTTGTAGCAGAAATAGTTGTAATAGGAAAATCTGTGTTAATCAGTTTAGTGCTTGCACATAATCTGAGAGAGAGAGAGAGAGAGAGAGAGAGAGAGAGAGAGAGAGAGAGAGAGAGAGAGAGAGAGAGAGAGAGAGAGAGAGAGAGAGAGAGAGAGAGAGAGAGAGAGAGAGAGAGAGAGAGAGAGAGAATCAATGAATCAATGAATCAATGAATCTTTATTTTACAACGGTGAAGATATTAACACAGTGACTATGTCATTTTTCGTACCTGCCGTTGCTACAACTACGACTAACTAAGTACAAAATATACATAAAACCGGCAGGGACATCAAAGCACAGTGATACAAAATATATAGTCCACTAAACACAAACACGCGCATACGCCGCGCACAAACGCACTCACGCGTCCACACACACACACACACACACACACACACACACACACACACACGCACACGCACACGCACACGCACATACACATACACATGATTGTTAGAATATACACGTACATTCGTGTGTCTACGAATAACTAGATATTATTATTTGAGTAATGTCAGATACCTATAAAGACTTGCCTTGAAACGAGATAATGTCGGAGTGGCTTTAACGTGATGTGGGAGTGAGTTCCACAGTGTGGAACCCGCAAATGACAAAGTAGATTTAAATATATCTATTCGGGGTTTTGGAACAATATAAAGACCCCTCATGTTCCCATAGCAGGAATCTGATTTTTTAAACAACTCTGTTAGACATTCTGGAGCGCTATGGTTCCACACTTTAAACATCAGTACCCCTTTGTTATATTTAAAATTATTTTGAAGGGGCAGGGATCCAGCTTTACTGAGTTTTTCCTCGGTCGTCAAGTGCGGGTCGGGAAGAATTAATTTTGCCATTCTCCTATGTAAAGAATTTAGTCTTTTTAAGTGGACATCACTGCAACAATCCCACACCGTTGATGCGTAGTTTATATGTGACATGATGTGTGCATTACTGAACAATTTTCTGGTTTCACTATCTGTGTAATACTTTAATTTCGATAACATAAAGACATTTCTCGAGACCGTTTTACAGACATTGTCAATGTGCATCTGCCACCTCAGCTGATTATCAATTGTGACCCCCAATAGACGATGTTCGGCTACCTGTTCTATGATGTCGTCGCCGCGTGATAGATTAAGCTTTAAAGGTTTTAACTGGTCCTTTTGGCGTGTTGCAATAATCATAGATTTTGTTTTAGTAGGATGCAGAATCATTGAGTTGACTTTACATCATGCTGATATATCGTCGAGACTTTTTTGAAGGCCGTTTTCAACTTCACGTATGTCTTTGTTAGCTGTGTGGATTGAGGTATCATCGGCGAACATATCACACTGTGTTGCTTCGTAGGTGAGACTTAGAGGCAGAGAGAGAGAGAGAGAGAGAGAGAGAGAGAGAGAGAGAGAGAGAGAGAGAGAAAGAGAGAAAGAGAGAAAGAGAGAAAGAGAGAAAGAGAGAGAGAGAGAGATATGATGATGATGATGATGATGATTGATGATTGATGATGATTGATGATGATTGATGATGATTAATGATGATTGATGATGATGATGATACTTTAATTATCAACGGTAAAAAGTTTTGACAGAAACAAATCGTCATTTTACAAACTTGCCGTTGAGAGAAAGAGCTGAGAGAGAGAGAGAGAGAGAGAGAGAGAGAGAGAGAGAGAGAGAGAGAGAGAGAGAGAGAGAGAGAGAGAGAGAGAGAGAGAGAGAGAGAGAGAGAGAGAGAGAGAGAGAGAGAGAGAGACCTTAACCCTTTGACATGTCTCTTGTAGACGTCTAGCGTTCGCCTTACCCCGGCATTTTAGGAGTTAAACGACAGAGAGAGGCTTTCTATCATGTTCTCTTTTTGTCGTACACACGCCTACATTGTTAGTGTTTTCCATTGGCACCAGGTTTTCAGGCAGGGGAGGGTCAGTGTAAAACACCGGTACTGTATACAGTGCCGGCGGCTGCATGTACCCGTTCACTTCAGATAAAAAAAAAAGTGAACACCACCTAACTTGCAAGAGGTACAGATCCTCATGAGCCCCCGCAGTTGCGGGGGCTCATGAGGATCTGTACCTCTTGCTCAAACCGCTGTTCCTTTGACGGCTGGTAGTACTTTTAGAGTTGAACTGAACAAGTATTTAAAGAACACAGTCCGCGTCCACTGCTAGTTAAAGGATCTGATGTCGAAAGTGCACCTTTGGGTTAGCCGCAGAGCAGGCAGCGCTATGCTTTCACGCGAGACTGCTAAGATTTAAGATGGCTCATGAGAACTGCACGTGCGTTGATACTGGCCGCCGATGGTTTAAGCGCTAAGAGGGGGGAAACGAATACAGAGATGAAAACAGTCGTAGACTCCACACTATAAATACGGCCTTGTCTGACAGATACCCACCCCCCCCCCCCACACACACACACACACACACATGCATACACGCACACACACGCACAACCTCCTCGCCACCCTCCCACCACCACCCCTCCCCCCAAAAAAAAATAAATAAATAAATTAATTAAAAAAATTAATAATAATAATAATAAACAAATAAATAAAATTTAAAAAAATAAATGAAACATTTAAAAATTAAATTAAATTTTAAAAAAGAACGAACCAACAAAGAAAGAAAGAAACAAACAACAACAACTGAGGTCATGATGATTTATTCTCGTGCAGATGACTGAACGAACGAGTGAAAACGCGCACTCGTTTACAAACTGCGCGACGCTTTTGCTTATGTCATAGATCACTTCGCTGCAGACTTTCTTAATTTGAAAAGACAAGGATAGCAAGTTTTTCAGCAGTTCCTCCAAGCCGATTTCTGCAGGAGGCATAGATTCTCATGAGCTCCTGCAGTCGCAGGGGCTCATGAGAATCTATGCCTCCTGCAACAGTCACAAATTTACGTCCATATACCGAGGAAGCGGTGGCGGTTTGAGTGTAGGATTCTAGAGGGGAAATCATAATAATTCGAACGGGACGTATCCAAGGTTCCTCCAGAGTGACTATAATTATTCATCACTGAGTTTTACAGCCGAGCCGCACGTGTTTAAGTGGCCTCATAAACTCATTCAGCCCGAAGCACTATTTCCCCAATTTTGGAGGCGTCATCTAACGACTACGCACCTCTTGCAGGAGATGGATCGACCATGATAATTCAAGGGTAGTGCAAGATTAGCTTGGCGCCTGTCGGCGCCAAGCTAATCTGGCACTACCCTTGAATTATCATGGTCGACCCATCTCCTGCTGTCGTGCGTCGGGGCTGAATGGGTTAATTAAACCACGTAGACGAGTCTAGTTCACTTTAACCCATATAACCCCATGGCCGCATTTCCCAAATTTTAGAGGTGTTACCTAACGACTATGTACCAGTTGCAGGAGATGGACTGTCCATGATAATTCAAGGCGCCATGCTAAACTGGCACTAGCCTTGAATTATCAGGATCAGTCAAAATGCTGCTGTAGGGCGTCTACAATATCCTACTAAATGAGTTTTAAAAAATTTTAAAAAGCAAAACCACTTTCATCTTCTAGATGGTGCGAAAACGATACCGGGTACTTTTAACTCTTTCGAGACCTGCCGCATCCGGATTCGCGACTTTACGCTGCGAATCCGGATGCGGCACGTCTCGAAAGAGTTAACCATTATCATTCGGAATACACCAGTCTGTAATTATAAGGTTGAATAAAATAGTTCAAGGGTAGTGCCAGAATAGCTTGGCGCCTATGTGCGCCAAGATATTCTGTCACCATCCTTGAACTAAAGTCATTGGTCTATATCATTATCAGTACATACTGTAATGTAGCTTGCGTATGGCAGTGTACAAATTTGAAGCTTTTAGCCTCAGGGTGATATGGGTTAATTACAAAGATGCTAGTTGTGTCCGTCATTTCTGAGTGTAAACGATCGTGAAGGCGCACAGTTGTTGTTGTTTTTTTCTTTTTCTTTTCTAGTGCACACTTTACGAGTGACCCTTAGAGGTATTTTAGGTAGAAAACTGTTTTCCAACTTGCACAAGAGAAGAATGTTGCATAGCTTAACCCATATCATACTGAGGCTAAAAGCTTCAGATTTGTACACTGCCACATGCAAGCTACATTATAGTACTTACAGATAAAAGGATATAGACCAATGGCTTTAATTCAAGGGTGGTCCTTGAATAGCTTGGCGCCTAGAGGCGCCAAGCTATTCTGGCACTACCCTTAACTATTTTAGTCAAACCTATTTCATACACTGGTGTATTCCGAATGATAAGGGTTAACTAGTGTGCACGTATTGGTTCAAGGTATCCGTCCTGTTAATTAATTTTGCGTTTCAGAATACTAAAGGTGCTTGCTGGTTGCGTTACAGGAGTGATTTTTGGTCGGCGCTATTGTCTGTTTTAATGTAACCCCGACGTGGCCTCTATCGTTTTTAACCCTTTTCCTGCTACTGGACGCATATTTTGCTTCTGCATTCTGAGTTCATTCAAACGACCGAAAGCCACCACCGTCGAAGGAGCATGGATACAAATTAGTCTCAGCAAGAGGTGTAGTTCCTCTAGAGCCCCCGCAGTCGAGATTGTGTGATTGTATGTTATAAGAAAAGATGCCTTGAAGAATCTGGTGTACCACCTGAGAAAGACTGCGAGATGGTGTCGAATGCTCTTGTGAAATCTACAACAGATTTTGGAAGCGTTACACTTCTCCTCTTATGATACAGATAAGTAGCGTGTGGTTTCTCACCTTATAAAAAAGATAAGTAGTTTATTGTACTTTTTGTATTTTGTGCCAAAATAACTTGAATATTTTATCAACACTACCAACTACCGTAAAAGCAACACTAGTTGACTACACTACTTTTAAACAGACTCATATCTATTGCTTGCCAATGGTTTCTCCGAAGAGGACAATTTACTACATTAAAGAAAAAAGTGTCACAATTGTATATGACATGAGATAAACATTCAGACAAACATTCAATTTACTCATTCAGCTCGAAGGCCGAATTTCCCACATTTTGGAGGCGTCATCTAAAGACTATGCACCAGTTGCATTAGATGGATCGACCATGATAATTCTGGCACTACCCTTGAATTATCATGGTCGACCCATCTCCTGCGGTAGTGCGTCAGCGCTGAATAGGTTTTAAAAAAAATGTGCAAGCGTCGAATTGAGATTGTTTTTTGTTTGTTTTGTTTTGTTTTCTTTTGTTTTGTTTTTCCATTTTGAAGAAGGGTTGAGAAACACGCTTAGGAAGGACAAGAGTACCACACAATGTATTACAGTCATTTTCGGGTTTTATTGTAATAAATTGTGTAATACTCTTATCTTTTTTACCTAAGCGTCCTTCTTTCTTTGTTGGGATTTTCTTTAGATTCTGAAAGACAGATTTTCAGGGGAGCTTAAGAGTAACATTTAGGAACGCAACTTATCTACCTGACCGATTAACCGCGCTTCTGTAAACTCCGTCTATCTGCCCGAGGCACAGATGTCGATGAGTTCGTGAGAGGTTGCGCCTTGTAGGTCACACTGGTTGTCTCTCTCGATTTGCTGCCGCGTGATCAGCGAGGCAAGGGAGGCAACCAGTGTGCTCATAGCTGGCACGTACGTTTCACAGTTGTTCTACCGACCAAGGTTGTGGGAGACCTTCGCTTGAGCCTAATTACAAAACCTGTCCAATCACGCCAGAACCTAGCCACACCTGGGGCGGAGCCAGCTGCGAACACCTTATAGATAGGAGGCAGGTATCAGTTGTATGAGTGAGCTTGAGTCCTGCGCAGGCCACTAAGCAAGGTGCTATCGCGGATCACCTTGCTTAGTGGCGTGCGCAGGACTCAAGCGGAACACTTTTCTCAGTGGCTTGCGCAGGCCTAAGCTCACTTATGCAACTGAGGTTGGTTGGTTAGTTCGGGGTTTAACGTCCACGGCACCGAAGTGATAGAGGACGGCCCTGACGGGCGGGTTATGGGGGACAGGGAAATCTATTACCTATGGAGTATGACCTGAACACTGATCGATTCAGGCGCACTGCAACTGTGCCACTTTGATTTAAAAGGACCTTTCAACGGACATGCTATTGAACAAGCCCGTCTTTTTTCCCTGGGTTGCGGCGAGTCCAAGACCCAGCGATTTCCATCGTTCTCTTGCTCTTTGGCGCTTAACCCGCCTGCGCTATTTCGGACTCTTGCAACTGAGTTGAGGGTGGCTATTGTTTTTAACACGATTCCGAGCCAGTCGGGGCTGCTTGATCAAACGGCATAAATTATAAACCAGATCGCTCAAGGCCAGTGAGCTAATACACCGAGTCGATTTCTCAAACGATTATGACCAGTGTACGCATTCTGCACTGTATTCTGCTTAGCACGTCGTCAAATATTGGCCGATGCCACCGTCCGAAAATTTCAGAAGTGATGTTTTCGGAGTTGTCATAAGTGGTGCAGTCTGCTGCGAAGATTTTTTTTGCACCCTCGGCCGTGACAGCGTTTTGCTCTCACGACAATTACAATAACAGTGGCCCTGAATCATCTTTGTGCAAAGTAGCTCTCGGTAGGGTGGGTTCAGCCCGCCAGTTGCGAGAAACTTTTCCAAGCCAACAACTGCCAACCAGCTGTCCATCTGCACTGCAGCCAGATTTTGGCGTGGTGTTAACTCATTCAGCCCTGACGCACTACAGCAGGAGATGGGTCGACCAGGATAATTCAAGGGTAGTGCCAGATTAGCTTGGCGCCTATCGGCGCCAAGCTAATCTGGCACTACCCTTGAATTATCATGGTCGATCCATCTCTTGCAACAGGTGCATAGTCGTTAGATGACGCCTCCAAAATTTGGGAAATACGTACTTCGGGCTGAATGAGTTAAAGATCAATCAAACAAAGCCGCTAAGATTATGACAGGCAGGTACTGGCTATTGAAAATTACGTGCAATACGACCCAGCATCTCTAAAGCTAGTGTGTTCAAGTACTTAGCTGGCTTAAATTGTTTTAATTTTTTTTTTTAATTTTTGCTGGTGTGTTATTTTGGATCTTACGGTTTATGGCAGTTAGTTCCAAAATCACGAAGCAATACATGTTTTTGTGGCAGTGCACAACTATGACTATGCGTCTTAGTCTTGTCTTTGAAACCACCGCTCTTTTCTTGCTGGTGTTTTTTTGGTTTTTGTTGTTGTTGTTGTTTTTTGTAACGGTTGCGTAAAACTGAAAGCAGAGGGAGGGGGCGGGCGGGGGGGGGGGGGGCAGAAATAAGATGACTGAAGCAATGGATAGTGGACGGACGAACAATATGGAAGGATGGATGAGTTGGTGGGTGACTGGCTGTGTCCCGATGGCATGGATGGATGGATGGGCGGGCGGACGGGCAGGCAGGCCGGGCGGGCGGGCGGGCGGGCGGATGGGTGATTGGATGGATGGATGGATGGATGGATGGATGGATGGATGGGGCGGGCGGGCGGGCGGGCGGACCTATGGACGGACGGACGGAAGGATGGACGGACGGATAGATGGATGGATGGATGGTTGCACGGATGGAGGCATGGATGGACGGGCAGACGGATGGATTAATAGATATTCGGATGGACGGACAAACGTTTGGATGGACAGCAAACAACAGATTCTTTAACTGTAAGAGAGAGAGAGAGAGAGAGAGAGAGAGAGAGAGAGAGAGAGAGAGAGAGAGAGAGAGAGAGAGAGAGAGAGAGAGAGAGAACTGGAACGAACAGGATATTACTGATAAAAGAGAGAAAAGGACAGGAAAGAAAACGATACCCACCTGTTGTGTAGACAGCCCTAAGCAGTGTGTGAAAGCCTTTCTGAGCCAGAGGCTTTGTTTGGGTGTCGGAAACAAACCTACTTTTCTTGTCCGCCTTTTTCGCAAATATTTTGCTACCGAGCCTTTCCTCTAAGGCGCTTTCTCACACCCAACACCTAACCATCTACTAAGACCATACACCTTATCACGTCTCCTGAATCCCTCCTTGAGGACATCTGCGTCTATGCCCTTTGTTTGCAGTGTAAATCAGAGGAGGGGTGTAGATGTGTGCTGGTCTGTGATTTTGGTCCAAAATCACAGACCAGCACACGTGGCATTCATCCAGTTCCCTATCGTGAATTAACCAAATCGGCTATTCTGCAATACACTGCCTGCAGTCTTAAGCCCCGTTTGCAAATTATGTCCAGTTTAACACTTAACTCATGCACATCTTTGTTTCTTATACCGAGGAGGCATGCGGATTTCAGTAATGTTTTTCTGCGTGCTACACTGTGGACGATGGGGGGGGGGGTGGGGGAGGGGGGAGTGGGGGGGGAGGGGGGGAGGGGGGTGTTTGATAACAGCCCGGATTTTTATTTGTAAACCCATGTTTTAGCACTGAAGGCACCTGGGAGAAACCATCACAAAAGGTAAGTCGCTCGACACGGCACTAGGAGACACATACTGCACGTAATGCTTCAAAACCCTGTTCTCCTGCCGGAGCGGTCCAATTGAGGTAACCGGTGTGGACATATAGATGACTGAATCATAATGCAACACTGAATGGAATAGTATTCATGTCAGTGTCAGTGGCATAATTATGTCCTCGTGATCTTACTCAGACAGTTATTCAGAACTTGGGATAAGATAGCGACCCTTGCATACCGCCACTTTGATGGCAGTCTTTCGTCATACCTTTCCTCCAGTCTAATTACTTACCAGCCCTCTCGCTCACTGCGTTCATTGGGAGAGAAACTTCTCAAAGTTCCAAAGTTCCATCTCAAATCTGCCGGTGAACGCTCCATCAGATGTACTGCTCCTTCGGTTTGGAATTCCTTACCGACTGAGATAACAAATGCGAACACCCTTACGCAGTTCAAAGCAAAGTTAAAAACTTACTTTTTCTCGCAGACTTTCGTGTAATCTCTACGGTATTTCTGTACACCCCCCCCCCCCCTGCAAACTGTGTGTGTGTGTGTGTGTGTGTGTGTGTGTGTGTGTGTTTTGTGTGTGTGTGTGTGTGTGTGTGTGTGTGTGTGTGTGTGTGTGTGTGTGTGTGTGTGTGTGTGTGTGTGTGTGCCGTTTTCCCCTGCGCATTGAGTTATAATAATTATAAATATGAGAAATGCGCCATATAAATACCATGTATTATTATTATTATAAGCGGACTACGTACGCACTTGGTGACACATTGATGAATGAAACACTGTGGGATAATTCTCTTACTAAACGGCTTTCCACATGATCAAAAAGAATAGCCACAATTCTGCTGTGAACATCAGCCGTTCACAAGAGGCATAGATCCTTATGGGCTCCCGCAATATGCCTCTTGCTTGCTTATCGTCCATTTTTCCAGACGGAGGAGGTGGCTGAGTGTTTAGCTTACGATGAACTCGGAAACAGTGCAGTCATATACTGTTTCCTGTTTTGACCGCAAAGCCTGGTGGGCGGATGATAAAGCTGAGGCCCTTTTCCTAGACAGATATATGGCAATGTTGTGAGTGGGTGCGACCTTATACTGTTGTAATATTTGGAGAGAAACGATCCACACCATTTGCGGGCACACCATCTTATTTCTCACGGCTATTTTCTTTCTCAATGAATTTTTGCTCCATGTGACTCACGCCACTACTGTATCACCACAGGATTTGGAAGCGGGTTAAGTCCCTTGTGTGTGCACGGGCTCCTAACGGCATAACGTATCGGTCAGGGGACATAACTCGTACACAACGTATTCGATTTTCTTCCCCTGTACAGTGTCTTTAGAGTGGTTCCACTTAAGCCATTGTATACATGCAAACACCAGCACACTTTGAAATGCCCGAGAACAAATTGTTGCAGACGAACATTTTTGTGTGTGCAGGCCTCTTCTTATACTAAATATGGGCTTGAATTTCACTCTCATCTAATAAAAAATATCTATGAAAATGACAGATGAGCTACATATTCGATGGTGTTTGCATGCAGTGCATGGGCGGCTCAGTTACCTCGAGGGGCGGGGGGGGGGGGGGGTTCCAACTTTTTGTTTGGGACCTTCAACCTGACACAAAAGGCCTCCCCGACGCTAGACCTTGTTTCAGTGGCTGAAAAGTCAAACAATCAAAGGGGGGGGGGGGCGGGGGTGGTGGAGGGCGGGGGGGGGGGGGATAGCGTGTGTGTGTGTGTGTCAAACACCCCAAAAAGGGAAAATGGGACTTTGTAATAGCATTCAAAGAATTCTGGGTCGGGAGTGGGGGGGGGGGGGGGACCTGGACACCCCCCCCCCAGATCCGCCTCTGCAGTGTCGTAACTAACAATTCCGTCTTTTCACAAACCAGCCATTTTTTTGTGTCAGTTGCAAAAGCGACAAGAAATCTGTTTACATTCGTGGTCAGAATATGTTATCCGAGGCTTAATTCATGAGGCGGTTATGAGCATTTAATAATAATAATGCATAGCATTTATATGGCGCATTTCTCATATTTATAATATAACTCAATGCGCAGAATGTAGCCGCGAACTAAACCCAACAAGCACGCTCACGTGAATCACACGCATTCACTCACACATTGTACGTAAACACAGAAGATTCACGTGGTGCTAAGGGCAAGCTCAAGCGAGCTACTGACGGTATTTGGAAATCGTTTTGTATTTGAAATTTTATTAAGTTGGCTGAAACTGATACCAAAGTGGAGGGGGAGGAAGAGCCGGAGTACCCGGAGAAAGAACCCCCGACGGTCCGCCCGAATTAACGGTGACACTTACTAGAGGAGAAAAATCCGACGCCGGAACCCGGAATCGAACCTCGCACCTTTAGCATTGGTGGCAGGCGCCTTAACCACTGCGCCACGGACCGCCCCATTTCCTCTTGAGCTACATGTTCCAGGTTACTCACATATCTGTTCCAGATCTTCAACCCGTTTTCTATTTCCTGGGGACACGGATTAATTCAAGCTATGACAAATTTAAATTAAACGCCAGTAATCCATCCTTGCAAGAAACACAGATATAAAAGAGGTAAGCAAGAGGCGAAAGACTCCATGAATCCCCACGGATACGAGGGCTCATGGAGTCATTTGCCTCTTGCAGTTGGGTAATTTTTAAATTTTTACGGCGGTGAAGGGGTTCAGTAAACTAATTTTTTAAAAAAAATACTACAGCATCTCTTTCACCTCACTGCAAACTGCAATAGATGGATGGGTCCACCTTGTGATCGCTTTGACCTTTTTCAGTCTGCTTGAAATTAATTTGACTATGATAATTCAAGAGTGGTGCCACAATAGCTTGGCGCCTGAGGCGCCAAGCTATTCTGGCACCACCCTTGAAACAAAATAGTTGACTTGTCTCCTAATCTGTTAGGTAGCTTTCACAGGACAATAAGAAACTTTTGAAAAAGAAATCAGCCTCATGCTCAGGATGTAATGGGTTAAGGCATCGAGGAAATTGTAGCACTCCTCTCCCGTTAGGAGCTGTTGTAACCCTTTCCCTACCAACGGACGTACATTTTGTTTCTGAAATCTGTGTTCACTGAACGACCAAAAGCCACAACTGCCCAAAAAAAAACATGGGCGCACAGTGGTCTCAGCAAAAGACATAGATCCTCATGAACGCCCGCGGTCGCGGAGGCACATGAGGATCTGTGCCTCTTGCAGTGAGATCGCGTTCGCTTTTTTCCCGGCAGTGCCGAAAGATTTAACAAAACATTTTTTTAAAACTGAGCCACTTTTTCTGAGAGTGAAAATGGCAGTTCTATTACCCCCATAACATCGCGTTTCTACTCACATTTTTAACACAGTGCTGATGCTTAAAAACGCTTCTACTCATATTTTAACACCGTCATGCTGCTGATGCTTAAAAACACTTCACTCCACTCCACTCCACACGAACCAGCTTCAAAGACTTGACGGCGTTAGAAGTCGAGGCAAGTTGGCAATTATGTAATCCTTATCTTCTTTCAATGATTATGTCGCGACACTCCAGGTTTTCAAACTTGTGCGTTGGAGAACCTGTAACTCTCATGGACGATTCTCAACGAATATTCATGAGGTGAAGGTCGCATCGAAAGCGAGGCTATATGGGGAACATGTGGGAGGGGCAGACAGTACTTTCATGGAGATAGAGAAGAAGCAGTCGAAGCGCAGATCGAAACACCATTGCGTTGTTCCTGTGTGCACATCAATTAGAGCACAGAATATTGAAAACGCGAAACTTTTATTTCATACTTTTCCAAAAGCAACCGAAACTCAACGGAGGAAGGAGTGGTTGATCCGAATTCATCTGCTCGTGTGTGGGTGCATGTGCAGTGTGTTGGGTGTGAGAGAAACTTGCATGTATAGATTTTATGGTCTACAGCAGAAACTGTTTTAAGCGACCATCCTTACAGCAGATCCCCTGTCTTTACAGACCAACATTTAGGTGGCTGCAGCCCGGTGTTTGCCCTACAAGACCTCTCTTGAGAGAGCATGAGATGTTTAAGGCCACTTTCTTCTAGCAAAAATTGTGATTGCCAGAACAGGTTCTGCTGTGTTAACATTTATTTTTGTTGTTGTAAAATTTAAGTTAGGTGCCTGTTCTCACGTGTGTATGTGTGCGTGTTTTGCTATAGAATGTCATTGTATTAAAGTTTTGGCTTACAATCTTGATTCCAAGAAAACAGGGGATCAGCTGTGATAGCTTAAGGGTATTGTCTGATCAGCTTAACACATGAAAATACCATGGCACTACCCTTCAAATGTCATAGTTGATCCCTTTAGATGATTGAGTAGTGTAGTGCTGCCACACTCACACACACACACACACACACACACACACACACACACACACACACACACACACACACACACACACACACACTCACACATACACACACACACACACACACACACACACACACTTACACACACACACCGCACAGAGTGATGAATGTCATACATTTTATTCTGCTGCAGTCTTCTGACTTCGACAATTATAGCCCTTTAGCTGTCAGCAGCGATTTGGTTGAAATGATGCCTATGAAAAACACTTCTGAAATTGCTACCAACTGCAAAATGGTTAAGAGAGGACAAACACTTGTACATAGCGTTAACCCGCTAGCTTATTTATCTTCCTGACGCACACCCACACATGCTTGAATTCACCAAACTGGAAACATTGAGGGGGGAGGGGGGGGGCAGCATGGGACAACACCAAGTAGGTCCACAACCCGATAATTGAATTTAAACTGTGTTGTTTTTCGCTGGCTAAATTCACAAAATATAACCGAGTTGACCCCTCCAACAATGTTAATGTGCTGTCAAATCTTTAAAAAATAAAATAGTGTGCACTCAGTATGTTACAAGTTCCGTGTAAGCTTTGACAAAACACTCATATATCTCAAATGTGTAAAAGAAAATCCTAAAACCACAATCTTCTGAATGCTCAATCTGCTGACAAGTTCCTTTGAACACAATTCAATCAAGCTTCAATGCAAATGGCTGTGATTGGTTTACAAGGGAGTGATTTTTATATGTGGTCAGATATTTGCTAATGCTCAAAATACGGCATAATTCTAAGGCCTCGACGTTCTGCGCTTTCACTCGCCATGTTGCTGTCGCGCGTCTAGCCCCAGATAGCCTCGTTTTCGCGCACGCGACCTTTTGACCCCACGCTCATTAAGAATCGTCCATTCAGTCAGTTCAGTTCAGTTCTGTCAATATGGGATCTCTGCTCTCGGAAATTTCCCGTACGCGCTCCACCCCAACCATCATCAGTCTTCGCAGAGTTCCTTTAGATATCGTGCCCCTAATTACTGGTCTTAGTTCGATCGCTATGGATCTCTCGTAGCCTTTCAAGCCTGGTCAGCGTCCACTGCCTTTCTCCACCACACCTTCGCTACGGATGCGAATGTGCAGAAGGCCATCGGGCCGACGTCGTCCGCCGTTGGCCCAGCGCACGGCCGTGCGCGGGCCAACGGCGGACGACGTCGGCCCGATGGCCTTTGCGCACTGGATAGGTCGAGGAATGTTATTATGGACATGGCTTTTTATGAACCTCTTGTGTGGTCATGTGGCGAGTAGGACAGAATAGCGATGGACGAAATTAGACGCCGGTGTACGTTTAGAACTGTGCGCTGATCTGTTAGTTTGGATCTAAGCCGTAAGGTCCAAAATCACAGACCAGCACACGTTCAGAAAACCTCGTGTCGAGGAATTCCGACAGATTACTCAGAGCGTACATCTGAAAATGCGAAAAAAGGAGAGAAAAAAGTGAAAAGAGGTGGAGTTTTTTGGGGAAGTTGGTGTGCGTGTTTACGTGTGTGTGTGTGTATGTGTGTGTGTGTGTGTGTGTGTGTGTGTGTGTGTGTGTGTGTGTGTGTGTGTGTGTGTGTGTGTGTGTGTGTGTAGCGGGGGGGGGGGGGGGGGGGGTCGGGGGGGTCGGAGGGAATCCAGCCGCCAGAGAGCTCTTAACTCAATCTGCCCGCGACACACCACAGCAAGATATGGCTCGACCATGATAGTCCAAGGGTGGTGGCAGAATAGCTTGGCCACCACCCTTGAACTATCATGGTCGATCTGTCTCCTGAATTGTAATGCAGTCCTCAGAGGATAACTCCAAAATGTGAGTATTTTGTACCTCGGGCACAATGAGTTAAAGCACTCAAACTCTAAACATCTGATTTCAGACACACCTGCCGAAGCTTTATACAGTAAAACCAGCACATAACGGTCACCCAAGGGATAGGTCAGATGTGACCACTATAGACAGGAGAACCGTTTTATAAAGGATCCAGACCAAAAAGGTGACTGCCAAGCGAGTAAAATGCAGAGAAGAACTCAACCCAGAAAGAAACACGCTTAGAAAAGACAGCTACTGGCCAATTTATTACATTTCAGTTAAACGTCATTTTTTTTTTTTCAAAGAGACAAACAAACAAGTATACAATTCAGTCGCTACTTATCTTGTCAGCGAAAACAGGTAAGTGGCAACTAAAGGATGTGACGTCAACAAACAAACAAACAAAAAAACAAAACAAAAAAAAGATGAAGAACAAACGTGCCTAAAAAAATAGGTAACATAAAAATGATGTAATAAAAAGGGTTTATCATTATTTTGAAAACTAGTGAAGCGGAGGTATACTTCTTGGTTGGGCCGCTATATAGACAAGCGTTATATGGAGGTGGCCTCAGTGCTTGAGATATACTTGATGGCTGGCTACTATAGACATGTGGCCTTTTTATAAAGGGCTTTTCACGTAAGAGTGAAGAGGAGGGATACCTTTTGATTCGCCGTTATATGAGTAGTCAGGTGACATAGAGGTGGCCTGCTAGAGCAGGTTCACTGTAGATAAACTTAGGGAGACTCGTGAGAGATCAAGGGTAGTGCCTGATTAGATTGGCGCCTGTTCAGACAATCTAACCAGACACTACCCTTAAACTCTCACGACGTCCCATGCATCACCCGTGCAGTCGCGCTTGAACTGAAAGACTTGTATGCGCTGCGGAAGGGTCGAAGCCAGAGCGGGTGTAATTAGGCTTATAAAGTGCTCCGAAGGTTTAGAAGACAACTTTATGTATCTCTTTTTCAACCTGAATGCGTTTTAACTATTTCACTGCCGAGAAACACTGAACGCATTCCAGCTGCAAGAGACATAGATCCTCATGAGCCCCCGCGACAGCGGGAGCTCATGAGGATCTATGTCTCTTGCTGACACCACGTTGTGTCCATGTTACTTGCTAGGCTTGGTCTCTTTGGCGCTGAACTCACACTGATTTCTTAACACAATTTTTTGGGGGGTCCACTGGCAGTGAAAGTTTACAGAAGACAGCTTTATGTGTATCCTTTTCCCTCTGCGTGCGTTTTTAATGGGGGCATCTGGCAAATGGTGTCGGTTATAGTTTGTGACGCGATCTCTTCCGGTTTCTGATTTCTGGCTCAGTTTTTTCCCCCAGCGAATTTAGTTTTTGTTTTGTTCTGTTCCTCTTTCTCTTCTGCGCGGTTGCTTTTCGTTCCCTTTTGTTCCTTTTGTGTCCTTTTCTCGTCTGTTCTGTTTCTTTTTCCTATCTATTCTTTTTGGTTTTTACTCGTCTGTTCTGTTTCTTTTCCTATCTGTTCTTTTTGGTTTTTACTCGTCTGTTCTGTTTCTTTCCCTTCTGTTCCTTTCTGTTCTGTTTCTTTCCCTTCTGTTTCTTTTTGTTCTGTTTCTTTTTGTTCTGTTTCTGTTCTGTTTCTTTCCCGCCTGTTTCTTTCTGTTCTCTTTTTGTCTGTTCCGTTTCTATCCATCCTTTTCTTCTTCTTCTTTTTTTTTTTTTTTTTTTTTCTTTTTTTTTTTTTTTTTTTTTTTTTTTTTTTTTTTTTTTGTCCTTCTCTTCTGTTTTGCTTTTTCCCCCATCTGATCTTTTTTCTTCTTCTTCTGTCCTGTTTGTATTCATTTTCTTCCTTTTTGTCCTTTTCTCGTCTGCTTCTGTCTTGTCTGCTTTTTTCTCGTCGCACTTCAAGATGAAAACATCACATACAAACGTGCTGCTAAGTTATTTCTCCCTGATCCGTCTTTGTCCACTGATGCCAAGCTGGAGGCGATCTGACTTCCCCTTCCGGTTAATCGCCTTGCACTAATTAAGTAAATTTATATTGATGCATAAAATTCTTAATGAAAAAGCCCCATCTTACTGATCTAGGCTGTTCTCGCCAAATGAAAAGAAATACAACACCTCCAGGAACAGTATTTCGGTTAAAAGGACCCGCATGCGCGTGAGTACATGTGTGTGTGTGTGTGTGTGTGTGTGTGTGTGTGTGTGTGTGTGTGTGTGTATGTGTGTGTGTGTGTGTGTGTGTGTGCGCGTGCGTGCGTGCGTGCGTGCGTAATATGTTTACATTTAGTTAGCTTTTTTTTAAAGTAGCGTAGCAAGGACAGATTGTAAGAAAGGCCTGCGCGCCTAACATCTCAGTCCTTGGCAAATAAAGTTTCTTTCGTTCGTTCAGTCGTTCGTTCTGCTTAGTTTCCCTCTTCCGTACCGTTTCTTTCGTCCGTTCATGTGTATTTTTGTCTGTTTTTATCTTTCCATTTCGGTTTTCGTGTGCATTTGCATGAGACGCTGTACTCTTTTGTGCTGTGCTCTGTCAGTCCTCTTCTTTTCTGTTCTGTTCTGTTCCTTTCAGTCCCGCTAGCGCCGTTCTGATTTACTCCACCCGCAAATGCATGTCTCGTTGAGCATCACAAATTGCTTGGTTTACCAGTATGTGTGCCTCACAAAAGGAAAGTCGCTCACTCAAGCGAGAGTAGCGATATCAGGATATACTGGTCTGTGATTTTGGATCTTACGGCTCTAGAGCCGTAAGATCCAAAATCACAGACCAGCACGCATATCTTTTTTGATAAGGTGGAAACTGGCTGGCAAAGCTGGAAATTGGGTAACGGTTCTGGAGCTTGATAAAGGTAATTCACCAGGAACAGAAGATTACACAGATCAGACCTGTCGACAGACAGAGGACAGACAGACAACAGACAACAAAACAGAGAGACATATAGACAGACTACAGAGAGATAAACAGATAATCAGACGGAAAACTCAACAAACGCACGCATTCACGCATGTACGCACGCACATACACACACACACACCTCACATACACACACACATGCATCTCACATACACATACACACACCTCATATACACATAAACACATACACACACACACGCACACACACACACACACACACACACACACACGCACGCACGCACGCACGCACACACACACACACACACACACACACACACACACACACACACACACACTTTCTTATCATACTATTGTCTCAAGATTGGAAAGAGACAAATATTGGAAAGATAAAGAGAGGCGTGTGGCCACAAAAACAAACAAACAAATAAACAAACAAACAAACAAAAACACAAATAAACAACCAAACAAACAATGTCACCCGAACTACAGAGCCTTTACTAATATTTTGTCATATTGAAGCCATGTTTTGATCTTGAAAATTACACATTCAAGCTAGCTTAACTTCATGTCACCTTTTTCTGGGCCTACATGGAAAGAGAAAGCAAGGAACGCGATGTTTTAGTTTGTCACGTACAACCGTTTGGTGCCAGTGACCCGTCTCTGCAGTGTCCTCTTACATAATCACTAAAACAGGGCCTTTCCCATACACACCCTCTAACAAAATCTGCCATCAAAAGCTACACGCCCTCAACAAATCTTCCGCCGCATATAACAGTCATCTCGTTCTTGCACAACTTTTCTGTAAAAAGAAAATCCGCAATCGCTCTCGACACTTCCTAAAGCAATCGTTCACTACTTACATTGATTTTCATGAGCGCCTGCTGCTGCAGGGGCTCATGAGAATCTGTGCCTCTTGCCGGCATTTATATGCTCATTTGTATTTTTTTGGGGGGAGACACAGAGGTCTATCCAGTTGCTCAGTGAAATTCTGCGGCCGGAGTGTGCACTGCGTTGTCCCTGGCACCGTTTGTAAAGAAATCTCCGCCGTGCTGCGGAGGACAATATGTCATAATTAGCCTTGACCTTGAGAACTCTGTGCGCTAATTAGTCCAGATACTAACGTCTTCTGTTAATCAGGCATGCGACTAGAAGCTTGCATCTCGTGAATGATGGTAGTTTCTCCTTCTTTTATTTAACCCTTTGGCTGTTGGTAGCGGTTTTTGTCGCGGTGATTCCGACAGGAATCATCGCGACAAAAACCGCTACCGACAGCAAAAGGGTTAATTCCTTCACTTCCGAGAAAAAAAAATGAAACTAGATCGATGATTCTTGCTGACATCACTGTGTATCCGTGTTCGGGAGACGGCTGGGGGCTCTTTCGCATAGATTTAACTCATTGTACCCCAAGACCGAAATCCCCAAATTTGCCGTTGTCCTCTGAAGACTGCATTGCAGTGCAGGACGCAGATCGACCATGATAGTTCAAGGGTGATGCCAGAATAACTTGGCGCCCATAGGCGCCAAGCTATTCTGGCATCACCCTTGAACTATCATGGTCGATCCATATCTTGCTGTGGTGTGTCTGGGATAGAATGAGTTAACAATGATTTCGGAAGAGCAGACTGCGTCCGCTGGCAAAATATTATAATAATAACCCTTGTCCAGACTTTTAATGATGCAAACAAACTCCAAACCTGATCCATCCGTCCCACTGTTTACTATAATGTATATACAGTATTGTCCAGCTATCAGCATAATATTTCATCTGTGATGCAAGTGACGTGCTTTATATTGTGATATGTTTTCTGTGATTATTTTGTGAAATCGTGTTTATTGCCTTTACGTTTAGACCACAATAGTTATTAACGTGTGCGGGTGTATGTGAATGTGTGTGTGTGTGTGTTCGTGTATGTGTGTGTGTGTGTGTGTGTGTGTGTGTGTGTGTGTGTGTGTGTGTGTGTGTGTGTGTGTGTGTGTGTGTGTGTGTGTGTGTGTGTGTGTGTGAGTGTGTGCAGGTGAGCATGTGTGTGCAGGTGAGCAGCTTAATTATATTTTGATATGTTTTATGTTCTTCGTTTTAAGTTGCGCAGCACCGCGACTATTTTCTAATGTATTTTGGCGTATGGCAATAAAGTTCTATCTTATCTTATCTTATCTTATCTTATCTTATCTTATCTTATCTTATCTTATCTTAACAATAATACTGATTTGCCAATGAATTAATTTTATTTTCACAATAACCTTTGAGGGATAGTGTTGGACAAAACGAAGCTGCCTGTTGTTAGCACGAGGGCCTTTTGGTTACTGGGGCCTGAGTGCGTGTGTACTAGCATGCGACATGATTATGCGACGTGGTTTGCCTAGCACCCCGGGTATTTTCACACTTTTGGACTTTTTTTCTTCTTCACTGCATGTTATGGGTTTGTCTGGTGTGTCACAGGTTGGGATGCGAGGAGAGGCCAGGTAGACTCAACTAACGTGTCAAGCTATAATTAATTTAACCCGTTCACTGCCTGTTGGACGCAGATTGTATTTTTGACATCACTGAGAATGCAAAATATGTCAAAGACCGTTATCCGTCAAAAGAGGGTGGAAACAATTTATTCTCAGCAAGAGGCATAGGTCCTAATGCGCCCCGGCAGTTGCCGGGGCGCATGAGGATCTATGCCTCTTGCAGTAGGGTGGTGGCATATTGTTTCCCCAGCGAATTTAGCTTTTGTTTTGTTCCTCTTTCTCTTCTGTGCTGTTGCGTTCTTGGTTTTAAAAAAAACAAAAAACTTTCTGTTTTATGGTGTGCGTGCCAGTGCGTGCGTGAAAGTCATGCGAATATTTAACCGCCTTGTGCGCCGGTTCTATTTCCAGTCCTCCCTATATTATGAACAAGGGGGTTAACTGAACATTGCACTTTTTCTTGCTCATTCCCATCGTAAGTCACTAATGCGGCTGTTTTCAGTTTCCTTCCTAAATTCGGGTCCCCGGGTCCTGGCCCAAGCCTCTTAACATATGTTTCATACGGTATTGCCGTGCTAAATTACAAAACAATTAGCTGTTTGCCCAGTCTGATAGCCGCGGTATTTTGCGATAAAGAAACTTCATCTGTATACTTCCTTCGTCGAGAAACACACAGGATTTATCGGACAAAATTCTCAAGAATGGAGTTTGAGGGCGGGCCTATTGAATACAGCAGTAACTAAGGGGAGGTGACTATCCCGTTAACTACCCAGTTGTCCCCCCTTCAGTCGTAGACTAAAAACGGATGAAAATTAAGCCTCTTCCAACAAGAAGCATAGATACTCATGAGCGCCTGCAGTTGCAGGCACTCATAAGTATCTATGCTTCTGATTTGAAGACTGAGGCTCCATCAGAATGTATCCCTGTGGCTAAATGGAAGGGGCTGGTTGCGCGACCAGCTTAGTGTTCATCCGAAACCTGCTTCACTGTGTAAGGTTCCCACGTGGAGCGACCTTATAGTAAACAACGTCTGCATGTTTTTCACACGTATACCTAATACCGAACGTACGGACGGACGGACATTGGCTGATCTTGATTGTTTCATTTGGTTCACTCATTCTTTCACTCCAGCATTCATTGTTTGTTTGTTTTTTTACGCCGCACAAGTAACAATGAACAATGAAAAATGAACAATGAACCTTTATTTTACAACGGTAAAAGCATTTGGTCACAAAAACCAATTTTCAAACTTGCCGGAAAACGAAGACTTTAGATTTTCAACTCTCCATAAAATATTGAAAGCATTGCGTTCGATTTCAAGTTTTCAATATATAAATTTTGTTCAATTTCTTATAAATTCTATAGTATCCGTTTGTTGTTATTTTTGTTGTTGTTGCTGCTGTTTTTGATGATGATGATGATAATGATGATGATGATGATGATGTTGTTGTTCACGGTTTTCCCAGAATGGAAACGTTGCCGATGTCTTTTTTTATAAATTGTACAGTAGTTGCTTAGGACTTCCGGGCCGATTATGAATACTCCCGAGAAACAAAAAGTCCTCGGGCAGAAGTCGGCCGCAGCTGATCTAGAGTACTCGCACAAGCTTTTATTGTTCGTCTCACACATATACCGTGCAGCGTCTGTCGTGTGGAGTTTCGGGGTGTTTATCACAATGAATATATCACAGTGCCCTGCTCCGGACATTGGACATTGGACCCCTCAAGGGTCCAATGGAGGGGGGGGGGGGGGGTCTACGTTCAGAGTCTATGACTCACGTTAAAAGTAGAGAGGTAGTCGTGGGAGATGGATCGACCGCGATAACTTAAGGGTAGTGACTGATTATCTTGGCGCCTCCGACGCCAAGCTAATCAGGCAATACCCTTGATTTATTGTGGTCAGATTTCAAGATTTACGTCTCAAGATTCTTGATTATTCCTTTCAAGATTCAAGAAATTTGTTGTCACAGGTGTTATTAATTAATTTACTTAATTTTGTACTAAATCAATCTTACAAACATTGCAATCTCTGCATCAACAATGATCTCTTAACTCTATCTTTGTGTGCAATTCCCAAGCGTCGGCCATTCTAACTACGGTCTACCTTTGACTTATTGTGGTCTATGTACTAGGCGCCAAGTGAATCAGGCACTACCCTTGATTTATCTGTGGCGCGGGATGCAAAACACTTACTGTCAGGGTCGGTGGTCCACGTCAGACCACTTCCGCCAGTGTCGTAGTGTGTTGACCTCTTCCGGCGTATGAGGAACATAGATTTAAATAATGGCAAGCAACGTGTCATGAAGAGTAATTCCCTTTTGAAGACCCTAGTAACTTCATAAGCTAACGAGGAGCTACATCTTATAATTGCAAATAGTTCTTTCATTGGAATCTCTCCTTGCTTTTACTTCATGGTAATGAGACATTTAACACATTCTACCCTGAAATCCATAAATTTTGAAGTTGCCCTCTGAAAGACTGTATTACAATTCTAGAGACAGATCGAGCATGGTAGTTCAAGGGTGCTGCCAGAATAGCGCCAAGCAATTCTGGCACCACCCTTGAACTACTGACCCTGCTCGATCCATGTCTTGCTGTGATGTGGCGGGGCTGAATGAGTTAACGCATAAACTGATTTATGATGTCATGCTGAAATTCAAATTTGACCTAATTTTCATTGTTTCAGTCACAATGAACAATTTGCTTGCTGTTTGTTGCCGAAATATAGCAGACATGTCTTTCCTTCATCATAAACACACGTGCAAAATGAGCTTCATTAATGCCGTACGGACATGTTACTTGCGGCACAGCCATTTGTACGTTAACCTAAAAATTACTATGCTCCAACCACGCCACTCATGCTGACAGATCGTTTTCAACGAATTTCAAATATTATCTGATTATTCTACTCTCTTTTGTATACTGTTGACAGTGAAAACCCATAGGCATTCCTCCAATTACGACATCATACAGTTAAGGCACGCCAACGTGTGATACTACATTTAGTTTAAGGATTACGAGTTGCGTTCGCTGGGTGCTCGTGTGTTGATCAACTGACTCCCGTTCAACAAGTTGTCAGTGGACTTAATATATCGTTTTCAGTTGACAACAAAAATAATGCGCACTATTTTGGTCCCTTTTGTGAGCGTCAGGCCAGCACTAGACTATTCAAAACCTGGGCTATGTTGCATGCGTGAGCTTAAATTCTGCGCACGGCATTAAGCAAGGCACTCTGCTATATAGCGGAGCATCTTGCTTAGTACCTTGCACAGAATTTAAGCTCATTCATGCAACTGACCCTCGTGCCCCTCCCCCCCCAACCCCCCCCCCTCCACCCCACCCCCCGAAAAATAAAATAAAATAAAATAAAATAAAATAATAAAAGTAAAATAAATAAAATAATAAAATAAATAAAATAATAATAATAAATAAATAATAAATAATTTTAAAAATAAATAAATAATAAATTTAAATTTTTAAAAAATCCGCACTGTTTGGTTTCCTTGTGTGCGCCTCAGGCCGGCACGAAGCTATTCAGGAACTGGGCTAAGTTGCGTGAGTGAGCATAAATTCTGCGCAAGGCATTAAGCAAGATGCTCCGCTATATTGCGGAGCACCTTCCTTAGTGCCTTGCGCAAAATTTAAGCTCTCTCATGCAACCGACCCTTGGAAAATTCTGCTAACCCGTAGACTGTTTGTCGAGTTGATTCCGGCAGGAATCACCTCGACAATAAGCAAAACCGAGAGGCAAAATTTAAAAGGTTAAATCACACATTGCCGTATTCACTGAAAAGTTAGCTGAATGACTCACTACTGAGGATATTCCGATACGCGTTATTTTTTAGGCATAGGAGATGGATCGGCCATGATTGCCTAAAGGTAGTGCCTGAAATGCTCGGGGCCATGGAGTTGTCACAGGTCATTCCGTTTAGTGTTGCGGATAGACAGAGCTATATGCAGTAAATTTCGCTTATAACCATGTCGGATATAACACATTGCGGACGTAACAACACTTTTATCAGATGTCAACTACACTCTCTCTCTGAAATCTTTGGTTCATTCAACGACCAAAAGCCAGCACCGTCCAAGGAACATGGACACAAATCGGTGTAAGCAAGAGGCATAGATCCTCATGAGCCCCCGCAGTCGCGGGGGCTCATGAGGATCTATGCCTCTTGCAGTTGGATCGTGTTCACTCTTTTTTCCTCGGCAGTGAACGGGTTTAGTTCAGTGTTAGTTGCTGCATAGCTGTGTCTTATCAAGCATACCTAGCTTACGATTTCTGTGTCCTCAAAATGCCACTGAGTCGTATGCCAGTCACTTCCAGTACCTATTGAAAAATGGATCGACCTTGATCTCGCAAGGGCAGTGCCTGATTAACTTGGCCCCTTGAAAGGCTCCGAGCTAATCAGGCACTACCCTTGAACTATGGTCATTCTTTCACCTGCAACTCTGCGCTATGGCAAAAACGAAAAAAAAAAAAAAAAAAAAAAAAAAAAAAAAAAAAATTTTTGTAAAATGTGATACTTTCAATGTATACTGACTGGCCAAGAAAATACGACATTTTTGGAATAAAAAATGTAGCATTTTTTTGGCTCGTAAGTATATTATGTTGAAAGTCTCGCTTTTCACAAAAATAGACGTACTGACTTATGGCATTGTATTGGGGCAAAACTCGTCCAACACATGTTTGATGACTTCAGCTATTTGAGCAATGTGTCTTAGTGCGTGCGGTGATCTGAAACTTGGACCGTCGGAGCTAGACCCATAAGGCCTAAATCACAGACCAACACTCACGATAAATTTGGTAAAGTACCATTCAGCATAAATCTGAAGACACATTTCAGCACCATTTTGTGTTTGTTATGCCTGGTCCACACACCTAATGAACTTTAACAGCAGCTTGGACACGCAGCACAAGCACACGCGTAATCGCACTTATTTAATCCGCGCTGCCGTTCGCGTGTCAATCTATTTTTAGCTGTTTCTCGCACTGAAAGCGTTGTATTTCTAGGACGGAGTGGAGTCATTGTCAGGTTACTTGATATAAAGACGACGTGTGTTGAACTGGGTTGTCGTGTGTCTAAACGAACCATAAACCTGTGTGTAGCGTTTCGTAACCATCTGTTACAGAAGTGTATCTTTAAACAGTTACGGCGGTAGTGGGCCTTCAAAGTCGTCCGTGTGTGCTATACAAGGTCGTAAATATTCCTTTTACAAACGCGCCGCGCGCCAGTGTGAAATAGCCTCTCATGTCCAAAAGTGCGCGTCCTCATCAAACACAGAAAATAGAAGGGACGCCCTTGATGGAATGAATGTGTGCAGGTCTGTGATTTTGGACCTTACGGCCTATAGGCCGTAAGGTCCAAAATCACAGACCTGCACACATATGTTCTTCAGTATATTATTTGTGTGTGCCAGTGTACTGACCTGGGTTGGGTTTCAACAAATTCAGTCATCAAAGTCGAAGTTTGAAGTTGCGCTCGTCTGAAGTGTGTATACTGTGGCACACCGTATTTCAAAAATTCGGTTGTAACTCTGTACACATTACAGACTATTATATTAGCCTTGTGCTCGTGGTGGTATGAGGCTCCCATCATTATCTCATTCAGCCCGACGGCCGTATTTCCCAAATTTTGGAGGCGTCATTTAACGAGTATGCACCTGTCTCAAGAAGTCTCAAAAAGTCACCAGTTGCAGAAGATGGGTGGACCATGATAACGTTCAAGGGCAGCGCCAGATTAGCTTGGCGCCGACAGGCGCCAAGCTAATCTGGCACTACCCTTAAATTATCATGGTCGATCCATCTCCTCAATACTGTAGTGCGTCAGGGCTAAATGAGTTATACGCGCGGTTGATTTATCAAGGGCAGAGCCTTGTGGCTCTTCTGATTTATGTGCATCAATTCAGATAAAGGGATTGTGCAGGTCGGTGAGCACTGTAATTGAATCCCGCAATTATTATATTATTCTATAATGTTTAGCTGTTTTGGTCATGTTATATTTTTGGTCCGCCTGGACCACGCTGCAATTTTGGTTTTGTATTCGTATCAATGTGGTACTGTCAAGTCAGTGAGTTTATGTCATCCTCAAAGAAATAGATAATTAATCAGTCATATGATATGTCTCATATCTTTGGTCCTTCTGAATCACGCTGCAATTTATTTTTGTATTTTGTATCATTGAGTACTGTGAAGCCATCGAGTTTTATCAGATTATTAATCCTATGATCATAGTAATCCGTACAGATATACCGTCTATTCCGCTTATAACAAGGTCAGATAATTATGACACAAGTCGGATATAAAACACAAGTCGGATATCACAACACATTTTTGTTTTAAGATCCCGATAATTTTTTCTTCTACGTAAATTACTTCGCTTATAACAAACTTCGGATATAATAATAAGAAAAACTCGGTCCCCTGGTGATTTGTTTTATCCGGAGTTTACTGTAACCCCTTCACTGCTAGTGGACGAAGGTTATGTTTTTGAAATTATTGTAAATTCTACGTAAAAAAAAATCCCAGCCGACAAAGGAAAATGGGGACAAAGCGGCTTCAGCAAGAGGCATAGATCCTCATGAACCCCCGCGACTGCGGGGGCTCATGCGGATCTATACCTCTTGCAGATAGGTGGTGTTCACATTTTCTCCTCAGTGAAGGCGTTAAAATGTGGTGCACTCGCGGTCATAGGCCTCCAATATGAAAACGTCAAATGAACCGGTCGTCGTCGACTACAATTTTCAGTGACGTTCGCGCCACAAAACGATTTTTGGTGGTTTTAAGCGGTTGAAACTACATATTATGTGCTGGCCTAAAGCCGTAATGTCCAAAATCACAGACCTGCACATATTGATATGTTCTTACGTCAGAGTAGGTCAATCAGTGCACCGACGATTTATTGTCGACGATTATTGAACAGTTACTGGGTCGACATACGGTGTGACTCGCTAAAAAGTCGGGATATAAACTTTTTTGTTTTCATCACTACGTCACACGACCAATCTCTTTAGCGCAAACTGTGCCACATGACCGAGCTACAAAAACCCCTGTAGCGACAAATGGCGGACTTTTTGTAGCCCTCTTTTAGCCGCGTCTTGGATGCCAGTTTTGTTCTATAAAAGATCACCAGACGTTCTAAAGTACAAAGTTACTTAGTGTTGTTCGAAACAACAGGCGCACTACTGGAGACGCAATGTCACGAAATATTTTAAATTATGTCATAAGTCTATTATGTATAAATGTATGTTCCTTTGACGTCATTCATGTCTGGTGTGATCCAGGTCGGAAGATCTCTTCTTGATTTCTTTTACGAAAATAGTGGAGGAATAAAAACAAATACGTTATTGGTAGCAGGGGCTTGCTGCACGGACCCTTGAAGGCCTTCGGGAGGTCAGAGGAACCATTGTACCCTCAGGCCTTTTGGGTACAATGGTTCCTTTGATCTCCCTCAGGCCTACAAGGGTCCGTGTAGCAAACCCTTGCGACCAATAACTTATAGGCCTATTATTTCAATGCTCTAACTGAATACTGACAAGTAATAACCCAACTCCGGTGCCAAAGTCAGCACTGTCTGTACGGCGTGAGGCTACAGATGCTACAATATGTGTGCTGGCCTGTGATTTTGGACCTTATGGCTTGAAGCCGTAAGGTTCAAAATCACAGATCAGCACACAGTTCGAAACGCACATGTCTTAATTTTGCCAGTTGCTATTCTGACCTGCTCCCCACATGGCCACACAAGATGTTCCAAGTCTGTGCCTGTGTTCCGTGATCTGCAATCAAAACCTAGCAGCTGTGCTCACTTTGTGTTCGCATACAGCCTTGTAAGTGATAGTTTGCCGCAAAACCACCTTTTTTTCCCAAAATCTTTTTTCCGCATTCTCGGACGAAATCTTGAACCTGCAGCTCAACAGGAAATGATAGAGAACTATAATTAAGATTGCGTACATAACAAATTACAAGCCTTTTGCTCATCAAAACAAAATCTGTTTACGCCTCGTGAACAAAGCCTTTAATCACATATTTTTACCAAAACGCAAATAATATTCTTTTTCAAGACCAAAGGATTGACTGCCAGTGATTATAATTGGAAGTAACTACCAAGCAAGTAGGAAAAAAGTATTGTCAGGGTAGAGAATTGTGCATTATCGACTTTCATTGCTTCCAGTCACTTACTTAGCGCACCCCTCGATCCCATCTTTTTGTGTGTGTGTGTGTGTGTGTGTGTGTGTGTGTGTGTGTGTGTGTGTGTGTGTGTGTGTGTGTGTGTGTGTGTGTGTGTGTGTGTGTGTGTGTGTGTGTGTGTGTGTGTGTGTGTGTGTGTGTGTGTGTGTGTGTGTGTGTGTGTGTGTGCTTTGACCATTTGACCAAACTAGATATATGATCACTGATCGATGATGCACAATTCTCTTCCCTGACAGTGCCTTTTGCTACTTACTTGGTCGTTTCTTCTCAATATTTTTTTTCATTATTTCTCGAAAACACAAAATTGATAGTTATACCAAATGCGCAAAAGGCCATCCGGCCGACGTCAGCCGACGTCAGCCGCCGTTGGCCCGCGCACAAATGTGCGCGGGCCAACGGCGGCCGACGTCGGCCCGATTGCCTTTGCGCAATGGGTACGAGGTTGCATGCAAATACAATCGATATACACACGCACCTACTTTCTTGCAATACGCTTCTGACCTGCCTTACCACATGGCCGCGGAGCAAGCTCCTTGTGCGTGTCTGTATCGGCTTATGGTTTTCGGGGTGTGTGTCAATCTGAATGGGGTCAGCTGCATGCAGTAGAACCAGCTCAATGCGACCTGCTCTAGGCCATACAGGGTTAACCCGTTCAGTGCCAATAAAATTCAAACAGCATCCAACTGCAAGAGGTATAGATCCTCATGAATCCCTTCAGTTGCGGGGGCTTATGAGGATCTAAACCTCTTGCTCACACACACCACTTTGAACCCATGTTACTGGGGTGTCTAGGGATTTTCTCTTTGGTCTTGAATTAACGAAGATTGCAGAAACTCAGTCAGCGTCAGCTGGCACGGAACGGCATAATGCTTATAACAGCAAAATCTTCTTTATAAGTGTTTTTACTATGTCTTAATATAATGGTGCAGAAAGTGGCTAACTTGTGCAGCTTTGAATGTCGTATTTTTCTTTTAATGAGATATTGTTCTGCTCTTCTTCTGCTCCATAACCGGTCCACAAGCATAGATAAGGACACACATCTTCATGTGACTTTGCAGGTTGCAGGAGCATGTTGGATCCCAACCTCGGCGTCGATCCAATGACGTCTCTTACTTTTTTGTGAGCACTATATGTCACACCAATATTGTGAAATTGTAGGCCAATGGGATAGCTAACCACTGATATAACCGTTGTTATACCCATTCTGAGAACATGTAGTAATTCAAGCTGAAAAGTTAATATACCTTACTACTTTTGAGCATTATATGTCACGCTGGCCGAGGTTGGGTCGACGGCGAGGTTGGGACCCAACAGAGTGCATGACGATGTATTCCTCATAGGACCTACAGTAGGTCACTTTAGTTTCTTACAGCTCAGCTAACCCATATCATTCGGAATTCAGCTGTGTGTGAAATAAGTTTGACTAAAATAGTTCACGGGTAGTGCCAGAATAGCTTGGCGCCTCTAGGTGCCAAGCTATTTTGGCACCACCCTTGAACTAAAGCCATTGGTCTATATCCTTATCTGTGAGTACTATAATGTAGCTTGCATTATGGCAGTGTACAAATGTGAAGCTTTCAGCCTCAGTATGATATGGACTAATGGGTGTTTGCTTGAAACTCAAACTGTGGGGATGGTTTACAGAAACATGGAAGAGTCGCGGCCCTTAATTAATCTGTTAGGTCAGCAAACCACTGTCACTGAGCGTCAGACCTTCCTCAAGTCAGCTGGACAAACTAGTCGATCGGGTCACAGACACTACAAACAAATTCAGTTATCACTGGCGTAAACTCCTGATGTCTTCCTCCGTATGAGTGTGGGAAATGGATGTAAATTGGCGCTATCCCAACCAGAAAGAGGCATAGATTTTCATTAATCCTTGCAAACGCAGGGACTCATGAGAATCTATGCCTCTTGCAGACAGAAAATCATGTGCTGGGCAATGGATTACCAGACAACAGCAATCTAGACAAGCCCCATTACTTAAAAGCTACAGGTACATGCCGACTGATCGAGGTCCTGTCATTGCCGAGGGGTCATCCATCAGCAGTGTACATGCAAAGAACGTTTGGCTTCACTTGACCGCGCAAAGCCTGTTGGAATCCTTTTGAAGCCTAAGATTAACTCATTCGAGCCGTGCTGCATCCGGATATAGCCGTGTATCCGGATGCAGCCATACCTCGAATGTGTTAACTGAAGACGACAATTAGGACGACTGCCAGGGGCGGTACAGGCATTTATCATCGGCTTTTAACCTTCATCTTAAAGTATACATTTTCAAAGAATGAAAATACGTAGAATTCCAAGAACAGTGCCTGACTGGCTTTGCTTCAGAAAATTAGCAAGCTAACAGGCACAACCTGTTAAATGTCACAATCGATCGAGTCGTTATCTGATAAACCTGAGATCGATCTAAGCCATTTGTTTCTGAAAGTGAAAACCTGCCGTAGGTACAGGCAAAAAAAAAAAAAAAAAAAGGGAGTTTATTTTGTGAAAATTGAGATTTTCTCTGTATTACAAGGGAAATCTGCCATTTCACAAAAAATTAAAAAAAAAAACAACAAAAAAAAAAAAAAAAAAAAAACACGAGTTGCTGTCTTTTGCCTTCTTGGGGTAGAAAGGCTTAAGGAAAGGGGTGAGAGTGCATGTCTGAAGAACTCTGAAAAACTTGCCCGCAGATTCCTATCATTTCACATCGTCCAATCCAGATATTTTGAACGCATGTCTCTCGACAGTATTAACCAATTTAACCCCAAGGGCGTATTTACATAATTTTAGAAGTGTCACTTAACAACTATGTACCAGTTTAAGGAGATGGATCGATCGTGATAATTCAAGGGTAGTGCCAGATTAGCTTGGCGCCTAGTGGCGCCAAGCTAATCTGGCACTACCCTTGAATTATCACGGTCGATCCATCTCCTGCTGCAGTGGGGAGCTGGGTCGCTCGGTGGTAGAGCGTTCGACTTTCGTCCGAAAGGGCACGGGTTCCGCGAATCCAGCTAGGGTTAAAATTTTGTTCAGATCCTTCTCGGTGCCCGTCTTTGAAGTCACCTTCTTGTTGGACAAAAGACGTTAAGACCTAAACGTTTCGCGTTTTCCTGCTGTAGTACATCAGGGTTAAAGGGGTTAACGAAACACTCTAAGACGCTGCAGCGAGTGTTAAAATTCAGCGACTATTGCCAGCACCTAGACAGCTAATCTGCCGTGTGAAGGAAACGGACATTAATACATTCTAACCCAGGACCGCAATCCCCAAATTTTGAAATTGCCCTCTGAGGACTGCATTTCAATTTTACAGACAGATCGAGCGTGATAGTTAAAGGGCGGTGTCAGAATAGCTTGGCGCCCATAGGCGCCAAGCTATTCTGTCACCACCCTTGAACTATCATGCTCGATCCACGTCTTGCTGCGGTGTGTCGGGGCTGAATGAGTTAAGTCCATTTTTGTCAAAAGCGAGATTTTCATTGTATTACAATGACAATCTCTCTCTTCTCAATAAAGGTCTTATTGTCTTTTTGCTTTCACGGGACAGTATTTGCCAGCCAGGCAGAGACACTTGGTCTTCGTGAGCTTGTCTGCATGTCCATGAAAATGACCTCATGAAACATGTAAACCGGTAAATAGTTGCTTTGCTGATGCGTCGCTGTTAATATATTAACCAGTCCATCTATGCTGTTGGTCCTTAATTAGGTGTACATCTATGCTGTGAGTTGCAGACACATGATTAAATGATGAGGGGGTATGCTCGCTGACCGCAAATTTAGATGACCCGGTAGAGATATGTCCTTTACGTAACCCGCGAGAAACTTTGAAACAAATAATTATGCAGTCACTAAATATAGTGTATTAAAACGTCAAATTTATGTTCGTCGTATTTAGTTGTAGATTTGATCAGACATTTGCAACGTGAAGAGTGAGTATAGAATATCATTCAGTTTTGAAAGTGTCCAACTTTCGAAACTCTCTTCTGTGTCTCTACGGGGTCTTGACCCTTAACACATTAACTGCTAGCGAAATCAGACAGAGTTTCTGAAATCTTTTCTCATTCAACACCAAAGAACCATCCATCCAAGGATTACGGATGAAAAGTAGTGTCAGCAAGATGCATAGATCCTCATGAGCCCCCGCAGTGCGGGGGCTCATGAGGATCTATGCATCTTGCAGTTGGGTTCTGTTCAGTTTTTCACGGCAGCTAACGTGTGGTCAGATGCTGGCCGTTCTCCATGTCCTGTTTGTCGCACAAGCTCTCGCACTACACTAACATTGTGATACAGCCATAATACCTGAAGCTGTCCTAAATAAACGTTTCATGTGATATGTTTAGTCAGCTACTCCACGCTGTAAGTGAATCCGCATCTAGGAAACTAGATACTTCGGTACCTTTGTTATGATGTGAACGGATCTGTATAGTTGAAATTATAATTTAAAAATACAACAACATAACTATGATCGATTGATAAATTGATTGGTTGTTTTTTTTGGTTGATTGATTGATTGACTGATTGATTGACTGACTGACTGATGACTGATTGATGATTGATTGATTGATTACTATTCTTTACATATGTATTTATTTATTTATTTTATTGATTTATTTACTTATTTATTTATTCATTCATTCAAAGTCAGGAATCAAAGTGTTAATCACCTAGATAGACCTTGACTGTTCGAAGTCGATGATTAGCATGATTCGCGAAAGGTACTTAACCCTTGGTCTCTCGGTAGCGCTTTCCGATTCTTGCAGGATTCGCAACGACAAAGCGCTACCGATAGTCAATGGTTACCGGTTGCGGTCGGTAGCGGTTTTTGTCGCGATGATTCCTGCAGGAATCATCGCAACAAAAACCGCTGCCGACACCCAAAGGGTTAAGAGATGAGTCTTTCGCCTCACAGCTGTAGCGGCTGCATGTCTGCGAGTCACCAGGTTTTTTTAAAACTCATTCAACTCCGACACGCCACGGCAAGACATGGATAGAGCGTGATAGTTCAAGGGTATTGCCCAGATAGCATGACGCCCATAGACGCCAAGCTATTCTGGCCAAACCCTTGATCTATAATAATAATAATAATAATAATAATGATTTCTATGGCGCCTAACCTCAGGTCAGTGGAGCTCTAGGCGCCTTACAAATTTCAAAAATACAATTACAAAAACTGTACACAATATTACATGCACACACACACACACACACACACACACACACACACACACACACACACACACACACACACACACACACACACACACATACACACATACACATACACACACACAAACACACACACACACACACACACACACACACACACACACACACACACACACACACTTCCCAGGCACCACAGCAAAACTACAACAGAATCCTCAGCAGTCAATGATTAATCAGTGGGGTAATGGAGTTGGAAAAGGTGTGTTTTTAGCGCAGATTTAAAACCTATCACGCTCGATCTGTTTTCCAGAAGTGTAATACAGTCTTCAGGGGGCAACTTCAAAATTTGCGAATTTCGGTCCTGGGGCAAAATGTGTTAAACTTTAAATTATGTTAAAATGTCAGTAAACCTGATTAGACGCACGCCGCAAAGAAACCGTTTGTTATATAGTGTAACCCCTTCGCTGCTAGAGATCACAAACTGCGCGTCTCATGACACGGTGCACACTGACCGACATTCGCATGAAGAACACAGATATAAAATATGACAACATTAGAGATAAAGAATATAGGACTAGCAAGAAACATAAATCCTCATAAGCCCCCGCAGTTGCTCATGAGGGTCTATGTCTCTTGCAGCTGAGTAGCGTTCGCTATGCCCAGACAGTTAAAGTGTTAAAGTGTTCGAGAACCAGTTGCTGGACACAACACTCAAAAAATGTCTGTTATTTTATTTCACATCAGACATAAAAGTAAATGCAAGTAAAAATGCATTGAAAAAAAAATCGAGCTGAAAGTATTAAGCCTTCAGAATACGCATTGCATGTAGAGAAGAGAGCTTTCGTGTGATCAAATCCTCTGCTGCCGACTCTCGAGTCCTACGTATCCTTCTTGTCAAAACAAAGTCGTTCGGTGGGAGGTCAGTCAGGTACCAGAGACCATTTGTTTGGAATGGCCTCCCACGCGAACTGAGATACGTGGGGCGAAGCGTTCAGGCGAGCCCTAAAGACCCATTTTCCCCGTCTGCTACAATTGGTCTTTGTCACAGACCTCCCAAAATGATGAAGTCATTTGTAGTAGTAGTAGTAGTAGTAGTAGTAGTAGTAGTAGTAGTAGTAGTAGTGTGTGCGTGCGTGCGTGCGTGCGTGCGTGCGTGCGTGCGTGCGAGCGTGCGTCAGTGTGTGTATGTGTCTAGAAGCGCAACACCTACCTTGAACGAATGATATGCATTTTTGAAGGCTGATTGTGTACGAATTGTTTAAAAAGTATCTTTATTTTCAATTTTAAAAAAAACTTTTTGTAAATTGGGTTTTTGTAATTAGTTATTTTTTTACAATTAGCTTTTTGTTAAGGCGCCTAGAGCTCTAATTTCTGAGCTTAGGCGCTATACAAGAATTCATGATGATGATGATGATGATGATGATGATTATAGAGTAAAATGTCATTGTACGAACAGTAGAGAGTCTGGTTCTTCCGCTCACAACAGAGTTTTATCAACAATACAGAATATAGAGTGCATTTGGGAAAATAAAATATTCACTGCATGTGCCTGACGACAAACAAGGAGAGCAATAGGCGCTTGACGATGAATGGCCATGCCACCGAACAATGAAATTCTTTCTTTTCTTTTTTTTCCCCCAGCTCGATGTATGGCCGGCGGTTTTCAAACTGTTGGAAACGGCCATACTTCGGGTCAACACTGGTTGCCTCAATCGATTTGCTACCGCTGATAAGCGGTAGCAAATCGAGGGAGACAACCAGTATGAAACCGAGTGCTGAACTTTTAAGAGTTTCAGGGTGCGAGGTATGACTGACCGTTTTTAACCCTTTCCTGTCGATAGCGGTTTTGGTCGCGATGATTCCTGCGGAATCATCGCGACCAACACCGCTACCGACAGCCAAAGCCTGAGGGTTAACTAATTTATCGTCAGGCGTCTGTGGACTTAAACCTCTTTGTACAAGCGCAGGAACAGCGACGAGTCTGATGTGCACATAGCTTTCATTCACAAAAGCAGCTCCCTGAGTTTTCATCAAGAGTGGCACTGTGTTGAAATCGGAAACGCATTCATTGCCGCGCTACTTGAAAGCGCTCTCGCTTGTTCAGCAGACAGCGAAATGCGGTAACTTGAAAACATGAATGGTGCGCTCAACGGGTTGAATTCGGTGGATTTTATTTTCTTTCTCAGCCGGAAAGTGTTGTGGTAAAAGTGTTTTCCCCTTCGTTTTCGAAATAACTTCTGATGCATATATAGGCAGAAAAAGTGAAGTCTAGGGAAGAGTGATGTTTCTTGGGATGCTGTCCTTGAAACACAATACACGATGATGGGGCGGGTTTTTTTTCTCCCCTCCAGTCCCCCCCCCCCCCCCCACACACCGTTCCTCCCTTCTTCTGCCTTAAAAATATTTTCCCCAGGATCAAGCATCTCAACACAGTCAGAAAACTGTCTGCAACAGATACTGCTGACAGTATTATGTATGGGTCCTTTGTGTACTAACTTAGAGCTTTATGATGTAAATACAGGGCCAAATTTCAAAATTCATCGTTTGGTGGGTGTGTTGTTTTTGTACCCGAGAGCGCAGATTATCGTCTGCATCGGCCTCGTTTTGAATTTGTGCATATTTACTAGCATACGTCACAAGGCAGAACCCGGTCAATACTGCAGACGAGGTCATCGGTGTGGGTACACACGTGTCAGTGTACACATGTACTGATGTTCTCCGGCATCCCTTTGACACAATTTCCCACGAAAATGTAAAATAAACCTTCCATACTCGATATTCTGTCAAAATCAATGCGGGTTCCGCTTGACCTGCTACCCTGAGTAACGATCGTGCTGGGGGCGTGGCTTGTTCGACTCGGTCTTCGCGCCAAGCGACTGAGCCAGCGTCACCTAGTTTGACCTTTGATCTTTTATCCCTCGGAAACACGAAACAGAACAGTGGTATTTATACCCACTTTCTGCACTGCAATTTCACATCTCACACATCGAAGTCTACGTAACTGAAAGCATCTCTGGAAACGACAAATGCACCATCGCAGCAGAAACACTACCTCTGTGAATCGAGTGAATGAGAGCCCGCACAGACAAAAACGTGTCATGACCAGCGATGTCAGTGCCGCAATTTTGACACACCGTAGTTTTCAGATCCTTGCAGCATAAAATCTGATGAACTAACTCGTAACTTTATAATAAAACAGGTTTAAAATCTTGCGAAATCAGTAAGAGATAAATTCTACTGAAGATCATGAATTCTGAAAATCACTAGCGCTCGCGGAACTATAGGAAGATCGTCAAAGACCGTAGCCGGATTACTTACTGATTCACATAGCAAGAACTTGAGGAAGCGACAAATTCCGGATGGGCGGTCAAGCCAAGCTCTATATTCCCTTGTCCGATGTCAATTCTACTTAGGGGTATCTTGTCTCTCTTTCTCTTTCTTCTCTTCAATTCCGAGTCCGTCGTTGTCGGCCGGCGCTAGTCGACTGATACTTTATTTTTTTTCTTCGCTGGTTCATCCACCATCTTGTCTCTGATTGGTTATAATTATGCAGATGACCTAAGGTTATGTCGTATAGAATAGTTATGACGTCAGCTACCATCGCCTAGCAGAAGCAATCTTTTAATGCGTTCAGTCACACTGAACGGACGAAAGAAAGCATTTGGTGGGACAATAGGGTGGTCACTGTCTAAGTGGGTGTGTATACTGAATCCCAGTAAAAGCATTTTGCGAACTGAAACATTAAAAAAGGTCAGGAGTGCCCCTTTAACTACACTGTATAATTAGTCTGGGCGAATCTTATGCGTGTCGCCTTCGCTCCAGATAGGCCTGTTTAGCTTCGGTACCATGTTACAATGCTAAAACCCAGCATTAGTCCACTGTAGGCACAGGTATATGGCGATCATTTCTTAACCCTTTTCATCCTGAGGCTGTTTATTTTTTAATCTGCCGATTGACATATGAAGGCTAGATTACAGATTAGGAGACAGATCAATCATTTTAGTTCAAGGACTGTTACCAGAATGCCAGCTCTCAGTGCTGCAAGTTCAACAGCCTGGTCTTGCAAGGCGTCTGATCCGTGGATAGCTATGTCATGGTTTCTGTATCAGTGATGCAGATCGGTGGTCACTGAGGTCTGAACAGGGTATGTTTTTCAACTTTTAAGGTCGTCTCCACGATCTCTCGAGCGTACTGGCTAAACCGTTGGGTTTCAAGAAAACTAAGCGGTTTGAAAATAAATGAGGCCCAAGTTTGGTGATCACTTTTTGTTTTTAGTTTTGAACTGAAATGTGTCTTAATGAAAGTTAATTGGGAAAACACACCACAAACGAACTGTACACGCGAACTCGTCCCTTTCAGCTGACTTGTCCGGTACAGCACGTATAGTATAACACTTTTCCAATTCTGCTCACTTCAGTGCATTTGAACGCAGAAACCGGATGACACCCTTACTCCACGGATGTTAAAAACGCCGAATAAGAGACACAGAATTTCAAGAGCCCCTGCAGCTGCAGGGGTACTTGAGACTCTATGTCTCTTGCTGACGGAATGGGCTGCCAGGGTGACGGCAGAATGAGTGAAAACAAAGGGTGCCTTGGAGAGCTTGTCAATAGTTCAGTATGGTCGGTTTTGTGAAAAGTCAGTTTAAGCATATGTCAGTGGCTGGGTAGGGAACATGTCGATCAACTCTGTGTGTGTGTGTGTGTGTGTGTGTGTGTGCGTGCGTGCGTGCGTGCGTGCGTGCGTGCGTGCTTGTGTGTGCGACGCGCGGACGGCGTGATCAATCTCTTAAGTTTAAGCTGTCGTTCTCAGTTGCCAACGCCATAGTTACAAAATCTTTCTTTCTTGCTGTCCGGCGTTGACTGACTTTGATTTTGGTACACTTTAACTCATTCGAGACGTGCCGCATGCGGATACGCGGCATAAAGCCGCATATCCGTATGCGGCACGTCTCGAATGTGTTAAAGACACTGAGCCTAGAGATTGATATTCGCAAACATTTTTAGGGTTTATCCTTGAGGAAAACTGATTACATGCGTATCAGATCAGCAGACGACCATTAACCCATTCAGCCCTGACGCACCGACAGAAGGAGATTGGTCGACCATGATAATTCATGGGTAGTGCCAGATTAGCTTGGCGCCGACATCAAACACATCACCGACAGGCGCCAAGCTAATCTGGCACTACCCTTGAATTATCATGGTCGATCCATCTTCTGCAACTGGTGCATAGTCATTAGATGACGCCTCAAAAAATGTGGAAAATACCGCCGTCGGTCTAAATGTGTTAATCGACCATTTAAAGTCCACGGGTGGAGGCAACGTAACTTGGCGCCTGGCTCCAATCTATTCTGGCACTACCCTTGAACTAATGAAATGCGACTTTAGTGTTTCCGATAATTTAAAAAAAAATGTCGCGTTACATTTGCTCGTCAGTATATTATGGTCGATCCAGGTTATATCGTGTAGCGTTAGTCAGTTTTCTGGGCTTAATGAGTTCATCGTCTATTATTTTACATCCAACACACCACAGGACGAGGCGTACACTATAATAGTCTAACACTACCCTTGAACTATCATGGTCGATTCCTATCCTGTCGTCACAGTAGTGTGTCAGGGCGGATTGAGTTAACTCCTTTACTGCCAGTTGCCGCACATCGTGTTTTTGAGGTACGCCGTTCTAAGGAACATTGATCATATTAAACTGGTTGTCAGCAAGAGGCTTAGATCTTCATGAGCCCCCGCAACCTGCGGGGGCTCATGAAGATCTAGGCCTCTTGCCGTTGGGTGGTGTTGGATTTTTCTCGGCAGAGAATGAATTAAATCATCTATTCTTTATACATCAAACACGTCACTGAAAGAACTTCAAACGAACTGCGGCGTTAGGACTGGAAACTGAAGCACTCCCCTCTCTTACCTTGTCCGGACTCTCCTACTCATAGCCTGTAAGACGCTTTTTGATTGGTCACGTCTGCTTGCGCTTGCGCGACCACTCTGCTTGCTTGCCTGTGCAGTCAGTCAGTCCCCGGACGAACCTATTCCGTAAATCATGAAAGGCACAAACGTACAGTATTCTATACAGGCGAGGATGCCGCGGAAACCGTTGTGTAAGGCTACAATCAGCGGAAATGATACATCTATGTTTTTCGAAACTTGAGGAGGAGAAAACTCGATGACCGAGTCTTCGAGCAAATAAGATTCATCGACAAGAGGCATAGATCCTCATGAGCCCCCGCAAAATTGCGGGGGCTCATGAGGTTCTATGCCTCAAGCTAATAGCTGTGCTAATGTATGTTTCTTACACAGAGGAGGTCATCAGAATTTCGGCGTATTACTGTTCACTCCCCGCACGCGACCCAAACTGAACAGGTGAAGAGAAAAGACTGGCCCGCGTAGGAATTTGTGCCCACGTGAATTCGACTGAGCAGACGACCACTAGGGAGAAGCGGAGAAGTGAAAGAAAAGAAAAGGGAACTGAAATGAGGATAGATAGGAGTACGCTCCGTGTGTAGATAAACCTATACCCTACAGTTGTTGGCAGTTTCTTACAAGTTCTGGAGTAACTTTTCCAGTCACAAACGAGAAAAACAATTCAGTTTTTTAGGTCAGTGGTGCGAGTGAAGGTTCCTATGACTTGTGCTTCTTTGGACTTGCGTGCCTGACTATAGACTGGCTATGGAGTTACTTGAAGAGTGTGGATATTCTGTTTGTTTTGTCGGCAAAGTTTGACATTTTCGGGACTGACGTCACAAAGCAAAGAAAAGTAAGTGCATACCTCGACATGTGCCTGTCGAATTTCAGTGCGTCCGTCTGTCTCTCACGCTTTAGCATTAACCCTTTGCGTGTCGGTAGCGGTTTTTGTCGCGATCGGATTACTGTAGGAATCATCGCGACTAAAACCTCTACCTACACGCAAACGGTTAACCGTCGCACTTTTGGAATTCGTTCAACTCATTTACTGGAGTTAGACTGAGGTGGATCAGCCATGATAGTTCAAGGTTAGTTGTAGATTAGCTTGATGGTTGGAAGTGATGGTCATCCATCTGCCCCATTTAGTTCGTCTTTTGTCGAGAAAGTTTGAAAGTTTGGAATATTTGGGAAAATCCGTCCTCTAGGATTTAAAGTATTCCACCATATAAACAACATCATGCATCGTTCTGAACCTAGTTGTTTATGAAAAACAATCGCACGCTTTGCGTCACGGATCACAGAGAGAGAGAGAGAGAGAGAGAGAGAGAGAGAGAGAGAGAGAGAGAGAGAGAGAGAGAGAGAGAGAGAGAGAGAGAGAGAGAGAGAGAGATATGATGATGATGAAACGTTTTATTTACATGATAAAGTTTTAGGCGAAACGTGGCCTCTCTCAGTTACAAACTGTCTTGTTACAAAATGAACATTAACAGCGAAGAGCAAAAGAAACACAATAAATCGAAACACTGATGGAGAAATAAACTGTGGAAAATAAAAACACTAAATAAAATCAATGCAAATAATGCGCACACATCATATCAATAACAGTGGATAATTTATTTAAAAAGAGAGAGAGAGAGAGAGAGAGAGAGAGAGAGAGAGAGAGAGAGAGAGAGAGAGAGAGAGAGAGAGAGAGAGAGAATTGGTACAAATGCGCATTTATATCCGATTCTCAATTTAAAAAATAAGCAGATAAAATGTGCTTAGTATGGGTGAGTATTGTTCCCAGTGAAAATAGTGAATAGTTTCTATTCAGTCAGTTTTATTTCTTCCATCGCTCAGCTCATCTTTTCAGTCTAGATCACTATGAAGCCAAAATATTAATATGAGATACGTAAATGTAGTGCATATTTACAGAAGTGTATAGACTGAGTTAACCCCTTTGACTGCTGCTGACGTTACCGTCCGGCGGGAAAAGACGCGGAGTTACGTAGTGAGGTCATGACGTAGTTATACACGTCTTTTCCGCAGAACGGTATCGTCAGTAGCAGTCAAAGGGGTTAAACGAAAGGCAATGAAAGCCAGCACGCAATTACATAACCAGATATCTGCCACAAAAGCTGCTCGTCGAAGCGATGTGCGCGTATTCATAGCCGTCAGTTAAAACATCTCCTGTGAATGGTAGTGAATGAAATTTATTCCCTCCCACCTAATCTGGCTATTCACTGTCGCAGCGCCATGTTGCGACCTGACAGTGTTGGGGCGTATAAACTCAGCGCATATCACACGGGAACGGGGCTGGGTTGTTTGGTTTATTGCGATGTGACAGTCACAGGTCTTTTTTTAATATTTTTAATTGAAACCGTCGTTCCCTCTTATTTCACTGATGTAAACATGTGTTTCTGACTGACGTTCGGCCACTGTGCCTATTCACATACTGTACAAGTAAATGAGTGTGTGATGGTCCGTGATTTTGAAATGCCGGTGCAGCGCGAAGCACACACACACACACACACACACACACACACACACACACACACACACACACACACACACACACACACACACACACATTCAAACACACATTCACACACTTTCTTCCGTTACGCATGTCTCTGATAACTGCACGTGACTTTATAGCGGGCAAGCCCTGAACGATCGCATTTCGCGACTAATTAGTGTATGAGCCACTGCCATCTACAAAGCTGTATCAACCACCCGTTCCCATCTGCAAGAGGAATAGATTCTCACGAGCCCCTGCGGTAGCAGTGGCTCGTGAAAATCTATTCCTCTTGCTGCCACATCAACTGAATTGAATCTGCTCTCGGTGTCACTTGGGCTGAATTCAGGTTAGAGTTCAGTCAAGTTCTTCTCCTTCTTATTCGTCTTCTTCTGCGTTTAGACGTTTACTGGTGAATATGTATTAATCCTTTCAAAAATGTGAAAGCACGAGAATACTACGATTATTTCTTAACTGTTGTTAATAGGGATCGGCTGAATCATTTAATTAATGTCTCTGTTTTCCCTAAATGGTGAAAATCGCGGTAGTTTTTAACCCATTAGTGAAATGCCAGCTCAGTGGGTAACTGGATGCGCTAGTGGGAGGCACGTAATTTGTGCACAGCAAAAAAAAAAAAAAAAAAAAAAAAAAAAATTAGCTGCCATACATTTTCACTCTCAGGGCCAGCAATGTTAGTGGAATGAGCATGATAGCTCAGTGGTGATATTCAGTGAGCTTACAGGCAACTGATTTAATGTGCTAGTAGAAGGGCTGTAATTTGTGCGCAGGAAAACATCACAATATGCCTTACATACAGTGAGCTCTTAGCACACTTGTAGGAGATGGATCGACCATGTCAGGTCAAGGGTAGTGTCCGGTGAGCTTGGCGCCTATTCAGGCACCAAGCCTCACCGGACACTACCATTGACCTGTCATGGTCTATCTATCTTCAACTACATTTATGCGTATAGCGGTTTGTCATTATAAAATGATCTTAGTGTTTCTGCAACTCGCAGAGATTGTATCCCATGTTCGTATGCGCGGGGATGAAACATTAAACAACGAAAAAAGCATATGTTTGTTTACACTGAAACAATAACACGTTCAGGCGGGGCTACCTTTCAGCGCTTGGCAGTCTATGATTCTATACATAAGTTGGACCTCACGCAGGGGGCCAGTGATATACTGACGAGCAAAGGAAATGCAACATTTTTGAAATCATCGGAAACACAGATCCTCACACATTATGACCAGTTAACATCGGCGGCACAGCTGACCAGACAGCTGCGCTGGACAGCTGCTTCAACGTCAGTTTTATTGTATGTGATTGTTACAAGCGGTTTGCTGACTAAAAGTTCGGTTTTCGGTTACATCATACGTTCATCCTTTCGCTCAGAATTTCTTATAGTTTTGGCGAGATCATTTCTTCATACGAATATGGATTTTGACTGCTAAGCCTTGTTTGCATTATGTAACCGTTATTATTTGGATTATGTGACCTTTATCAGTTATTTTCATATTATCCGACTTCAAGAGTATCGAGCATTTATATGTGGACTTGGCATAGGTCACGTCGTTTCCGTCTGTATTTTGATCCGGCGTCGTTCGTATTTCCTAGAGTTATTTTGTGTGCTGGTCTGTGCTTTTGGACCTTACGGCCCAGGGCCGTAAGGTCCAGAATCAAAGACCAGCACACACACACACACATACTCACACACACACACACACACACACACACACACACACACACACACACACACACACACACACACACACACACACACACACACACACACGTGGAAATGCACTGGAGATTCTGCGGGCACTACAATGGAGGCTTGTGTGGACTGGAAGCAGCCCCCTTTCCAGTCGAGAAAAAAAAGTGAACACGATCCAGGTGCAAGAGGCGTAGATCTTCATGAGCCCCCGCCTGTGGCGGAGGCTCATGAAGATCTATGCCTCTTGCTGACACCATTTTGCATCTACGTTCCTTTGGACGGTGAGCCGGTTCCCTTGCGTTGAATTAACGAAGATTTTAGAAGCTCAATCTGACCCCTATCTATCTATCTATCTATATCCCGTAGTCTTGCCGACCGTTGGGGCACCACTGATGACTTGGCAACCAGCTCCCTCCAATCTTCCCTGTTCTCTGCCATTCTCAGCGTATCGCCCAGCTTCAGTCCTGTCCACTCTGAGATATTGTCCTCCCATCTTTTCCTCTGTCTTCCTCTCCTTCGTCCTCCTTGCACAGTGCCTTGCAGGATTGTTTTGGTAAGCCCTGCTGAACGCGTGACATGCCCATACCACTTCAGTTTGCGTTTTCTCACAATGGCTAATAAGTCTTCATATGAATCTGACCCCTACCGGCAGGGAAAGGGTTGATGTGATTAGCGATCAGAACCCAGTGCGCAAAAGGCCGTCGGGCCGATGTCAGTCGCCGCTGGCCCGCGCACGCTGGCCAACGGCGGCCGAGGGCGGCCCGATGGCCTTTTGCGCATTGGGAAGGTCATCAGTCGAGGACCGCGAGTGTGTAAAAAGATAAACTGGGAGAAATCTGATGCCGCACACCACTTAGCCTAATTTGCTGTTTGTATATAGAGCCCATATAGTGCTTTATTCTGTATTCTGAAAACCACCGCAGACCTAAAATTTGATATGCAATCCAGACCAAAAAGGTGACTGCCAAGCGTGTAAAATGCAAAGAAGTACCCCAACGGAGAAAGAAACAAGCTTAGAAAAGACGGTTAACACAATTTATTAATATTTCGGGTATATTTCTTCAAAATAGACAAACAAACAAGTATAGAGATCAGTCGCTACTTATCTTTATTTATCGCAGAAGGAGGGTTGCCACATTCCTTTTGCGATAAATGAAGATAAGTAGCGACTGATCTCTATATTTGTCTATTTTGATTTGATAGCCGCCGGATCCTGCACGAGGGGCTCCATACGGATGAATGGATTTCGGCAAGAAGCATAGATAGATAGGTCCTCATAAACCCCTGGGATTCCGAGGGCTCATGCGGATATGTGTCTCATAAGGGTTAAATTACCTGTATAAGGCAGCTACCTGTCTAATGTGACCATTTTTGTGCAGTACCTTGGGTGGACGACTTGTACAGGTCTGACACAAGCTCTTGTAATTACCTCCTGTGAGGGCTAACGCATTTTAACCCTTATCATTCGGAATATACCTGTGTATGAAATAAGTTTAACTAAACTAGTTCAAAGATAGTGCCAGAGGCGCCAGGCGCCAAACTATTCTGGCACCACCCTTGAACTAAAGCCATTGGTCTATATCCTTATCTGTAATACTATAATGTAGCTTGCATATGACAGTGTACAAATTTGAAGCCTTTTAGCCTCAGTGCGATATGGGTTAATGAGCAAATCTGGAAGACACATTTGACAGGCCCAACAACACACGCAGTGACTGCTGTCGAGGCAACAAGCTCCAAACGGACTGAATCTGGCGCCATGCGCATTCCCTACTTAGTCCTTTAGAAGGTCTTGTCCAATCAGATATAAATAATATAACTTTGTACTCTCGAAGGGACTCGAGTGCAGCTAGGATAAGCAAGAGGCATAGATCTCATGAGCCCCCGCGCCTGCGGGGGCTCACCAGGATCTATGCTTCTTGCAGGCGAGTGGTGATCAGTACAGGCGACAATCCAGTGTATACTGAAGTATGAACGCCCTTATGATCCCTAACCTGAGGGCATCAGATTTAATTGTGATCGGCAACACGCATAAATCTACGGGGATCGTGATTATGTGTGTCCTTTGCAGATGGACCGTGTTGGCTTGAGGAATGAATTAAACATAAATAATCGACGAAGCCACCTGCTTAGTATCGATCACACGACTGCCTTGACCTATTGATCTACAGAAGATTTTAAGATTACCTCTCAAGTGAGCGACCATAATTTTAAGCATAGAATGCATAGTAGAAAAGGACAAACTTATCATTCAGCGTACGACCGTAATTTAGGTACGACATAGTAATGTACGGAATTATCAGTCACTATAAAAATGAGAATAAAAGGCACGCGCAAAGGAAAAGCATGAATTTCAATCGCACACTGTTCAAGTAAATACCTTGAATTTACCCATGTCTTTGAAAATCACGTCCATGGATGAATCTGTCCTGGAAACCCCATCACTCTCCATACGATTTTTAAAAATTAATTACAATAAGTTTTTTCTTTGTTTCGTTCTTTGTTTCTTTGTTTCTTTGTGTTCGGGCTGTTTCAGACTTTTAAAAACTGTTTTTACAATGTCTGTGCCAAGTCGGCAAAATTATGGTCAGTCCAAAACAAATTAAAGAAACACAGTGGTGGAATGCGCCGCTAAACACACACTAATCCCATGTTAAAAAGTGCCATGTTATCTTAAACCGGAATTGCAAATCTTCCGCCCCATTAGGAGTAGGAGGTTGTTTCAATACAGTTGTTTACATTCCTACTGGGACAAACCCCGAACTGCAAAAGGAATAGATCCTCATGAGCCCCCGCAGCATATTCCTTTTGCTAGCTCTTTTATTCCCTTTGCCAGCCTTTTTTTAATGGAGGGGATCATCAGAGATCTATCCTAAATCTACAATTCTTGATGTCTTTTAAATTACAGATCAACTCAGAACTTAGTCGTGAACTTTCACCTCACATAGTCACCAGCGAGTATCGTTCGTCCCACGTATACTCTCTCTCTCTCCAGTGCACGGCTTATCAGATTAATGACAAATCGACGTGTGACACCCATACCTCCCTTACCCTCACAAATGAGACATTTATTTACAATGTACCCGCCCACCCCTTCGTATTACTCGTTTTATGTAACGTATTCGGCCCGAACCCTAGACTGCAGGGTGAGATGGATCGACCATGATGATTCAAGGATAGTGTCAGATTAGCTTGGCGCCTCAAGGCGCCAAAAGCTAATCTGACGCTACCCTTGAACTGCTATGGTCGACCCATTAGTCTCAGTCTGGTGCGAGGCTAATTTGACACTACCTTTGAACTTTTATGGTCAGCCCATCACCGCCTACAGCGGATGTAAAGCTGGTTTAAACAAAGTTTATTTCAGTATATATAGCCACATGTTCAGTGGTGTTGGAAGATTTTTCTTTTATTGGGGGAAAGGGGGAGGGGCAGAAGGGGTGGGGGGGGGGGGTTGAACCTCCCATGTTACTTTCCACTCAACCCAAAAGCAATCAAACAAAGAGGGCGAGGTGGGGGGGGGGGGGGGGGGGGTGGGTTGAGCCAAATTAGAAAATAAACCCTTTCGGTGTCGGTAGCGGTTTTAGTCGCGATGATTCCTGCAGGAATCATCGCGACTAAAACCGCTACCGACCTCAAGTGGTAAATTAATACGATTTAAAAAAAAAAAAATTTAGATGGGAGTCGGGGAGTGGGGGGATGCTACCACCCCTTTCCCGTTTCCTACGCCAGTGATGTTCTGTATATGCATGACACAATGTGTTGTTAGTTGTTAGCTGACAGAGTGGCAGCGAACACATGCATTTATGAAACTTAACTTTCGAACGTAAATGAGGTATTATTCGTCAGTCTATGACATGGACATGTAGTGAACATTTATCATGTATTATTACCTTCCGCACGCAAAACTGTCAGTGTCACACGTTTTTATTCATGAACTTTCCTTTTTCTCGGCTACTTGTAGCTCTCGGCCGGTCTAGTTCAACTTGTGTCACATGTTCAGGAACACACACGTCAGAGCAACGGAATAAAAGGACATTTTCCATTGTGGGTAGGTGAAATTTGGGGGCGGGTGTAGCAATGGGCGAGACACGCTACTTTCCAGTCCAGCATCTAAAAACATAAACTAAAAACATAAATCAAACAATGTTGGGGGGGGGGGGGGGCAGGGAAGAGGGGGGGGGGGGGTCAGCCGACAATGTACAGTCCTACCTCAAAAAACAAACAAGATCAGCCCGAGAGCCGGGGATGGGGGGGGGGGGAGGAGGGAGGGGGTTGGACGGGGGGGAGGGGGGGGGTTGAGGGGGGAAGGAGGAACGGGGTAGTTGCAGAAGGGGTAAAATCAAACATTAACCCTTTGCGTGTCGGTAGCGGCTTTGGTCGCGATGAGGGGGGGGGGGGGGGCGGAAGGGATATTCTACTATGTTTGCGGGTGGTGGGGAGCCCTCAGAGACTCTTTTGCAGGATATATTTACTAAATTTACAAAATCTTAGTATTCGTGTCCCACTGACCGAACAATGGCTGTTACTGTGCTAAACTCAAAAAGGATCCCTATACCTGTGATTACTTAACTGGAAAAAAGGTGTTTAGAAGTTTGCAGACTTGACAAGATCAGTGAAAAAGTGGGGAGGGGTGAAAGGTCGCGGCAAAAGTGGCAAGAAACGAATGGGAAAAGGTGGGTGGGGGGGGGGGGGAAGAGAGAGAAGAAGGTGGGGGGGGGGGAGGGGGAGGGGGGAGGGGATGTTGGTGGAGAAGCGGACGCGGGCTCATATCTCTCGATCTGTGTTTCCCAATGACCGCGATATGCAGCAGTAACTTCAACCGTAAAATCCAATTTATGACAGGAAATTGTGTAAACCGTTCAGCCCCGAAGCATTATGTACAACAAGGTACGGATCGAGCATGCTAGTTCAATGGTGGTGCCAGAACAGCTTGGCGCCTGTAGGTGTCAAGCTGTTCTGGCACCACCATTGAACTAGCAAGCTCGATCCATCTCCTGAACTGTATTATAACAGTCATCGTGAGACACCTGCAAAATTTGTCAGTTTTAACCTGACGATCAATATTTGTAAGCCTCACACATCTTTGTTCACTCTGTTTTGAAAGTAAGGTAAATCTTGTCGCTGCATATAGCTTTGTGGATTCAGAAGTCTACCCGGGTACTAATCGTTAACTAAATCTTTTTTTTTTTTTTTTTGAAACGCCCTAAAAATGTTAATGCAGTCAGTGAAAGTTAATCGTAAAATGCTGATGCTGAGATTTGTTTAAACAAAAATTCTACCTCAATGAAAATCTTTACTGAGGTCGCCAGAATTTACGGCTGCGTATGCCCACAGTATCAAAAACGGGTACTAAACAATAAGTGCTGGTCCCTAGTCAGTTTCAGACCTTATAGGCCAGAAGACGTAAGAACCAAAATCACGCACCACCAGCAAACGTATGCGTTCCATAAGCTGCGCAGGACACTCGAAATTCCCGAGTCTCCAAGCAAGGCCGCGTTATCTCGGGGCGGCTACCCCCTTCCGCGCCCTGCCCACCCGGAATAATGAAACCGTTTGGTCCTGGTATATAAGACGGGCTAGACACTTTCTATCCATGGACTTGCTGTGTGACGACTGTCATGGGTTGTCGCTCTTCCTGGTGATACGATGGGCTGACGGCTTGTCCAGAATCGAGAGCTGACTCGACTCTCGATTTTCTGGTCCAAAATGGCCGTAGGCTGTACTTTTCAGCCGTTATGATCCATCCATATCGACACACCTTGGCAGATTAACCCGTTCACTACCAGCGATCGCGAATTTTCGCGAATGAAACCACTGCACGTTGACCGACATTTGCGTAAAGAAACAGATATAAATGGGAATAATAAATATATATGCATGAAATCATAGGACTAAACAAGAGACATAAATCCTCATGAGCCCCCGCTTTCGCGGGGACTCATGAGGGTTTATCTCTCTTGCAGTTGGGTAGCGTTCACCATACCCCGGCAGTTCATGGGTTAAAATCAAAGGGCTATAGAAAGTCAGAGTTCGATTTTCTCACATTCCCGTCGTGAATGTCGACAGGAGAGTTTGGCATAAACGCACTTGACTGGGGCAGAAAATTAGACACTGTTATTCAAAACAGCGACACTAGGTTTGCAGTCAATCTCGTACACCTACCAGTTCAGAGGTGAAAATAGTTTTCGATAAGAAATTATAAAAGCATTTTTTTTCTGTCAAACAAAGTTAAAAACTGATTTTTTTTAATTTATTTATTTTTTTATTATTTTTTTGTGGCCGCCGTGGACAGTGTGTGTGCTAACAATATTCACAGTGGTTGTAAGACTTGCCAATTCATAAAGTATCTGTAGTGCACACCATACGATACAATTCTTATTGAGGCCGTTATAAATATTTTAAAGTTTAGAGTTTTAACTTCTTAACTGCCGGGGCAAGGCGAACGCCACCCATCTGCAAGAGACATAAATCCTCATGAGCCCCCCGCAGTCGCGGGGGCTCATGAGGATTTATGTCTCTTGTTAGCCCCATGTTCTTTACGCCCATGTTTGGTCCCAGCTACTTTGCGTTCTTCACTGCGAATGTCGGTCAGTGTGCAATCGTTTCAGGCGCGAAATCCGCGATGACTGGCAGCGAGGGAGTTAAAACTGCAAGATTCATGACTGAACGTGAGACAAAAATCTCATTATGAAATCGGAATACCGGAATACCCTTTGGATCTCGGTAGCGCTTGTTGTCGAGGTGATTCCTGCAGCAGAATCCTCTCGACAAAAAGCGCTACCGACAGCCGGTACAAAGCCTTTCAAGCCGCCTACAACGTTGCAAAAGACTTTTTTTTTTAAATGTGAATGAGTTATAAGACCACAAGCACAGACCTGCACGCACAAATGCCGGTTAGGATTTTGTCATATTTGTGTGTGAACGTGTCTAGAAAGACTGACAGGACCTTTGAAACGCAGTTAATTTTGGCCGTTCGTGGTAATTTTTGTTTTCATGCGTCTGATGTGTAGGCGGACTAAAAACATTGACACCCAGCATATTAAAAATCTATTTGCAGCAGATATGTAGGTGGTCACATCTTAGCAGACGATACATGTGCTAGTTCCAAAACTCTTGCTTGTATTGTGAATGTGTGCCAATATCAGGGCGTAAAAATATTTACGTGTGTTTGCACGAAATAGTACGTACACAAGACCTAAAACAAGATTTCGAAATGTTCTCAGTTCACGGCAATGAAGTAAAATATCGTCGGGCAGACACCAGCCTTCGCCGCCTGCCCGACGATCTTTAGCCGAATTTGACAGAAGGCCTACTTTTGCAATTAACTGCTTTGGACGAAGGTTTCACAGGCTTGCACATCAAACATTACCGTTAAATAAGGGTATGTTTTCACCCTCCACAAACACCCGTTAATATCTGAGTCACTTGTGTGGAAAAAGAAAGGAAGGGGCAAGTTTTAACAGTCACAGCCATCTGCGAGAGGCACAGATCCTCATGAGCTCCAGGCTGCAGGGGCTCACGAGGATCTATGCCTCTTGCAATTGGACGTGTGTCAGCTGTGCCTTTTCGAACAAAGACTCGGGGAAACCCAAGCACTGGAACTCAACAAAAGCCTTATCTTATTTCGCCCATGACAATTTTTCACGGAGATGGGAAGGATGCCTATTGCTTGCAGATAGGAATGGCTCTAGGAAACTACGTTCATTACTAACTGACGTCAGTATGTATTAAATATATCTACTTTTGTGAAAGAAGGTTTGGGGAGTTGGGGCCTGGAGTGATCTAGGCCCAGAAGACTGCGAGGAACAGTGCTGGCAGATGAGTCTCCATTGTTTTGTGTTTGCTCTTCTTTTCCTGGCGGGTTTTTTCTTTCTAGCTCTCAAGTGCACTCGCTCGTCTTATAAAGGGTAGAATGACGTGCTCAAGTTCTCGTAGTCTAGGTGCAAATGTTGACCCTGGTATCGTCTTTCCGAGCTACGCTGGTTCTTAGCTTAGAATGGTCTTTTAAGCATCACGCACTCACGTCCAGGTATATGCATGTGATTTGATCATGACAGTTGAAAGGTGTTGCCTCTAGTTTCAGGACAGCACCTCATGTGGCACATTAAATTTTAACTCATTCTACCCCAACACCGAAATCCGCAAATTTTGCCGTTGTCCTCTGAAGACTGCACTCTAGTGCAGGACACAGATCGACCATGATAGTTCAAGGGTGATGCCAGAATAGCTTGGCGCCCATAGGCGCCAAGCTATTCTGGCATCACCCTTGAACTATCATGGTCGATGATTATCTTGCTGTGGCGTGTCTGGGGTAGAATGAGTTAAGCTGTTTAGCCCCGACACTCCACAGCAAGACATGGGCCGAACATGCACCACTCTTGAACTATCATGCTCGATCTGTCTCCGGAATTGTAATACAGTCCTCACAGGGCAACTGCACAATTTGGGGATTTCCTTCCTGGGGCACAATGTGTTAAGTAAATGGTCCGTCTCCGAATGGCTATGACACTCGTTCTATGGTGTTTTATTAATTTTGTTGTTGGTTTGTGTTTTTTTTTTTTTTTCACAGTGACATCTGACACGTTAAATTGTGTTGGCCTTTCTCTCGGTTTACTAATCTTATCAACATAAAACCCGATTGATAACAACAAAAACAAACAGGCAAGCCGGCACCCACTTATTTCCATACGAAGATCTTTCAGCTGTTTAACATGTGTCCAAGATGCAGACAGCGAGTATGCTGTACATGATGCCTCACATGTGAGTGACGGAAGTCATTTCACCTCATAACTTATCAGTTTGTACCTGTCTCGCCCCACCTTATGCATTCTTATCGAAGTCGGCCGGTGCAAAGGAGGGTTGGGGGTATACTTGTACTGGACAGACGTAGCTTGAAACCACTAGCACCTCCTCTAAATGAGGAGTAAGTTTGTGAATAACGTCAGCAAGAGGCATAGGTCGCCATGAGCCCCAGCGCCTTACAGGCGCTGGGCTCATGAAGATCTATGCCTCTTATAGTTATGACGCTTATCGCCGTATGTGTGAAGAGTTGTACTGCGCGGATTCACACTCAGATTTCTTTTGTTCCATGTGAAAGTAGAAGCGGACACTAATGTTAAATTGAATATTCTTTGCAGTCAGCAAAATACATAAAAAATCTTCATATTACTGATTTTTGTAGTGATTATCTGTTCTACTCGTAGATGAAATTATGTGTTCGCACAGAGCTGTGTTGAATCTTGTTTATTATTATTTATTGCTGAAATCTGAGTTTATGCTGTAGCACGCAAGGCTCGTGTCAATCAAGACTTGAAATCTTACGTTCTCTTAGAGGGAGTGAGGGAGGTGGGAGACGGGAAGAGGTTGTGAGTGGGGGGAGTGGGGAGGGGAGGTTGATTAAATTTAAAGAAAAAGGAATCTAGCGCCAACAAGATGCAACCCAGGGTTAGTATGCAGAAAACATCAAAGCGTGGAATTTTTATCTTCAAAGTTATCTGTCAGCATAAAATTTATGAAGGGAAGAATAGAGCTTAGAATACCATTACGCATATATCTGAAGACATATTTCAGCATCAATTGTGTGTTGTGATGTTTTGTCGACACACCTAATGGACTTTACAGCAGTTTGGACACGCAGCACAAGCGCACGCGTAATCGCACTTATTTATTCTGCGCCGCCTTTAGCGTGTCAATCTGTTTTTAGCTGTTTCTCGTACTGAAAGCGTTGTATACTAATGGTCAAAACTTTTTGTGTCATTGTTTATCGTCACAGGTACACTAATAAAATACAATGTTCTTTCGATCCAAATGGGTTAAAAGTTGACCTTAGACAGTCTACTGTACAGGGAACAATAGACAACAATTCATCAATTTCGCGAACGTGTCAAATGCACGTGAAACATCGTCAGTTTTTGTGAAAAGCTGTGCGATATTGGTAAGAGTACCAAAGGCAGGCAGTTGGAAAAACTCGGTAAAGTCGTGATGCACGTGCTAAAGGGGTCAGTCCTGAACACTGAGCACTTCTGTTTCTCTACAAATACCGGTACAGTAGGGGCGTAATTGTCACTATCCTAATCATGCCACCACGACGCCTAACGCCAGTAGATCAAGGCCGGGCGCTAGCATGGCTGCAGGATGGAATTTCCGGACGAGAAGTTGGGAGACGTCTTTGGGTGTCCCATTCAGTGATCTAGAGGCTGCTGGCACGATTCCAAGAAACTGGAAGGGCAGAACGACGACCCTGCTCAGGACGCCCGCGCTGCACCAGCAGAAGGGAGGACAGATACCTCTGTGTGGCGGCTCTGCGCGACCGAACTGTCACGTCAACCACTCTGCGACGTCAACTGATACAAGCTGCAAACGTTAACGTCAGCAGAAGCACGGTCTGCCAACGTCTGCGCGAAATTGGCCTGGTTTCATGCAGAGCAGCAGTGAGAATACCCCTCACTCCACCTCATCGCAGAGCCCGGGTTGCCTGGTGTCGTTAACATGTGAGGTGGAACAGACTCCGGTGGACTCAGGTTCTGTTTACTGATGAGTCACGGTTCACTGTGTCCTTCAACGACGGCAGGGTGAGGGTCTGGAGACGCCAGGGCGAGCGATTCACGGATGGATGCGCCCAAGAGGTGGATTGCTACGGAGGGGGCTCAGTCATGGTCTGGGCAGGCTTCAGCAGGGAAGGCAGGACCCTCCTCCACGTCATCCGAGGCACCCTGACTGGACTGCGCTATCGGGACGAGATTGTGCAGTCCCTCATCCAGCCAGCTCTCCAAGCCATAGGTGACAATGCTGTTCTGCAGGACGTCAACGCTCGACCTCATCGCACCCGTGTGGTGGATGGGTACCTTGAGCAACGGGGCATCATGAGGATGGCCAGCTCGTTCACCTGATCTGGCTCCCATCGAGCACCTCTGGGACGTGCTGGGACAACGTGTAGTCAGCAATCACTCCCCACCTCAAGGCGTCCTCCAGCTGACTTAGTTCCTGCATCAAGAGTGGGAAGCGATCGCAAAAAATGTTCTCCGAACTCTGGTGAACTCCATGCGTCAACGCTGCATTGAATGCTTGGCTGCAAACGGTGGGTACACTCGCTACTGACTGGACTAGTCTTGTGTGACTTTCAAATGAGGTGTGGGTGAACATTCTAACGTACTGCTGTTGTTACAATTGCTTGATTTACTCAAAACTTAAATGAAATTGTTACTGAATAGCAAAATTAGCAAAGTACTGACTCCAAGTATTGTTACATTATTTGTGTAGTGTTGTCGGTGCGTCTGCAATAAAAAAAGTGGCCCTTAAGTTTTGATCATTAGTATATTTCTATAACGGAGTGGAGTCATTGTCAGGTTTCTTGATATGAAGACGACGTGTGCTGAACTGGATTGTCCTGTGTCTACATAAACCATAACTAGACATGTGTGTAGCGTTTCGTAACCATCTGTTACAGAAGTGTATCTTTAAACAGTTACGGCGGTAGTGGGCCTTCAAAACTAGGGATCAATGAAAAACCTCCGTAAATAACACATCCAACCTTAACCGATTTGAGGCGTGCGGCATTCGGATACGCAGCTTTTGGCCGCGTATCCGGATACGGCGCGGACCAAATGTATTAAAACATGGAGTTGGACTGACTGGGGACTGGGGATGGGACTGACCATGATACTTTAAAGGTAGTGCCAGATTAGCTTGGCGCCTGGGAATATGTCAAGATAATGACCTTGAATTATCGTGGCCAGTCGATATCTCTCTGCTGGTACACGTACACGGACAAGTACAGACTCTTATTAACGCGTTTGGCCCCGACGCACTTCAGCAGGAGGTGGATCGACCATGATAATTCAAGGGTAGTGCCAGATTAGCTTGGCGCCATCAGGCGCCAAGCTAATCTGGCACTACCCTTGAATTATCATGGTCGAACCATCTCCTGCAAATGGTACCTAGTCGTTAGATGACAACTTCAACATTGTGTGGTTATATGGGTTAAAGTTGCGAAAGTCTTTAGTTTTCCCGTTAACTGCCGGCTGTCGAAAATTATTTTCGTGAAGCCATGGAGAATTCAAAGTCACTTAACCCCGTCCAAGGAACATAGATATAAATGGGTCTAGCTATACACCACAAGTCCCCGAAAGATGTGGGAGCTGATGTTCTCTGCCTCATGCAGCTGGGTGGTGTCGCATTTTCCTGGCAGAGAAGGAGTCAGTTTAGTAATTTATATACAGACCGACAATATTGCATATGGCTGCGATGTAGCATGTATGCACGACTTCAATAAATCATCAAATGTTGTGTCCTGTGATTTTTCACGTAGGCTAACCTCGACGGCGGTATCAGCTACAGTCAAATGCTTGGATGACAACATGTCCACACGGCCACACCCGTACTTTTAGTTTCTGCCCTACCCAGTAAATCCAACCCAAGCCTCCAATATCTTGAAAACTGTCGGACTTTGACGGCCTTACTCTTATTACCCCTCGTAAAAGAGCTACATAGATGAATATGTCGGCGTCAGCAAGAGGCTTAGATCCTCATGAGCCCCCCTCATTCTGCGGGGGCTCATGAGGATCTGAGCCTCTTGCAGTTTTCTGTCGCTTACTAGGGGTAGAACAAAGTACTCATATCAGTGACTAATGTGTGCGGAGACCAGAAAGTATGTGGACACTAAGTCACTGACATTTGGGAATGAAGTCTCACGGCCGGGGCTGTGTGTTTTCAGACACCGTCCTGTTAAGCCTGAAGCGTCCCAGTTATAGCGGCTTACTTTCGGATCATTTTGTGCTGGTCTCTGATTTTGGACCTTACGGCTCTTAGCCGTAAAGTCCAAAATCACAGACCAGCACACACCTGAATCACCGTTAAGTAGGTCAAAAAAGAAAAAAAGTTAATTTCATTGATGCCTGAAATTTAACAAAAATAACGGTCACCTTTTAAAGTATTTAGACGCTTAGAGGGGGGAAAAAGCAATTTCACACTAGTCCTGTTTATTTTTGTCGGTCAGCTAATGTCTTTCCTTCGTAAAGGTATTTCCGGCTGATTCATGTTTACCAATATCAGCATGAATTTGCAAGTGTCAAAGGGAAAAGTCCGGCGTTAAGATGAATTTGACGGGTTTTTTTTTTTTTTTTTTTTTTTTTCTTCATGTCATTTAAATATAAATTTCAAGGTGATGATATGCCTGCACAGTTTGACTCCAAAATATCAGAAACAATTTTTTTTTCAAAGATAATGCATGTCCATTCGTTTTGACAGGGGTTAACAGGGAAACTGATATTGATAACGACGGAGACTTGGAACCTTGTCTACCATGGTACTCTTTTTGGCTTGACACCGAGCTCACGGGCCGGGACCACCTGCACCCCCGACTGCATATCAGCCATCACAGTAAACATAGTTCTTCGGGCCGACATCGGCCCGACTCGACGATCGACGCCGGCCGAGTAACTTTAGCTCACTGGGATTCGTAGATGACATGGTGCATTTAATCCATTACATCCTGAGGCTGATTTTGTAAAATTTGTTTATTGTCCTATGCAGGCTACATTACAGATCAGGAGTAGATCAATATTGTTTTAGTTCAAGGGTGTTGCCAGAATAGCTTGGCGCGAGGCGCCAAGCTATTCTGGCACCACCCTTGAACTAAAACAGTACTATTCTGGCACCATCCTTGAACTATCAGTCAAATTTATTTCAAGCAATGGGTGTATCAGGATGATAAGGGTTAAGTGAAGATGCTCTGTGTGATATCCGGCTTAAACCCAAGCAAGGTCAAACACCTTGCAGCTGGTGTGCTTAACACCTTAACTGCCAAGAAAAAATGAGCACCACCCAACTGCAAGAGGCGTAGATCCTCATGAGCCCCCGCAGTCGCGGGGGCTTAGGAGGATGTATGCCTCTTGCTGAAAACAGTTGATATCTATGTTTTCCTTGACGGCTGGAGATCTTTGACGTTTTTTTTCAACAACACAATCTGCCTCCAATGGCAGTGAAGGAGTTAAGCCCTCCACTGCCAGTGACCACAGGTGTGCTAATGACACAAGTTCTACATTCAGCGCCCGAAACCTAAGACGTTCACTCACAGAACACAGATCTACAAAATGGCGCCAACAAGAGGCACTGAAAACTAAAGAGCCCCCTGCATGCACCTGGTCGGGGCATGTGATGATCTATATGCCTTCTGCAGTGTGATGTCCTCGCGGGCGTTCCGACGGTGAAGGGATTAAAGCAACATTCTGTTAATTCGCTAATCCCTCTTGACTGCACTGCCGAATAGGGAAAAAAATGTTTCGCTAATGTTAAACACACATTCAAATTTCGCCGTCAAAAAGTTAAAGTTGAATTTAATGCCGAGAAAAAAGTGAACATGATCCAACTGCAAGAGGCATAGATCCTCATGAGCCCCCGCTGTCGCGGGGGTTCAGAAGGATCTATGTCTCTTGCTGACACCAAGTTGGATCCACGTATCTGGGGCGAGTTTGCTTTTGGTCGCTTAATTGAACCAAGATTTCAGAAACAACAAAACAAATGCACGTATAGTGTATGTACAGTGGCAGGGAAGGGGTTAATGATCCAAGCGCAGGTGCTGTTTGAGTCGATTTTTCATCTGTGATACTGTGATGACACGGTCTTTTCGTGAATAACGGTTATCAGTATCACACTCTAAAAATACGATAAAATCTAGTGTCATGGATTTGCGTGAGCTGACGGAAGGCAAAGATACAGCAAGGTGTTTCTGGTAAAACGTTCACCGCAACCCTTCCGGGATTATGAAAATGTTCCACACTCCTCCCAGTTTCATGGGGCTTGTCTCTCTCTCTCTCTCTCTCTCTCTCTCTCTCTCTCTCTCTCTCTCTCTCTCTCTGTCTCTCTCTCTCTATCTCTCTCTCTCTCTCTCTCTCTCTCTCTCTCTCTCTCTCTCTCTCTCTCTCTCTCTCTCTGTGTGCGTGCGTGCGTGCGTGCGTGCGCGCGCGCGCGCGTGTGTGTGTGTGTGTGTGTGAATTTGAGCAATTTTCATCAATCAGGTTAACTTCACTTTACTTGTATATATCTGTTTAATTTGTTCTTGTTTGCGCTGAACTCAACACCAATGACAGATCATAGTTGGAAGATTTTATGTAACCGACATCTATATCCTTGTGTAATAAAGTCTCATCATCATCATCATCATCATCATCATCATCATCATCATCTCTCTCTCTCTCTCTCTCTCTCTCTCTCTCTCTCTCTCTCTCTCTCTCTCTCTCTCTCTCTCTCTCTCTCTCTCACTCTCTCACACGACGACCTGTGTGATAGTGACCACTTCCCAGTAGTCCTGTCATCGGTCAGCTGTGAGGAGGATTCGCCAGTGGGGCGCTGGAATCTCCAGAAAGCTAACTGGCCTCTGTTCGCATCCCTCTGTCAGTCTCGTTTTACAGAGGAGGTGGTCATGTCCCTAGAACTTCCACATCAGTCCCTCGGAAGCCGAGAGTACCATGGTTTAATGAAGAGTGTTGCAAGGCCCAAAAAATGCGCAAATCTGCTCAGCGACGTGCTTTTCGTAATCCGTCGCAAGCGAATATTTTAACATTTAAAAGACAGCGGGCGAAAACCCGTTACATTTTTAAACGTGAATGCCGTGCTTCCTGGAGACGCTTCGTCTCCTCTTTATCTTCTAGGACTCCGTCCCAAAAAGTCTGGAAGGCTGTTCGAAGAATTAGGGGCATGAGTGGCTCGGCTTCTGTCGGCCATCTTAGAGATGGTGCCAGTTTGGTCACGGATAAAAAGGCTGTGGCCAATTTGCTTGCCTCCACCATTGCCCATAATTCTTCCAAAGAGCATTATTCACCTTTCTTCCAGAGAGAGAAGGAGAAGCGAGAGTCTTGTACTTGTGATTTTATATCGGATAACTCGGAAGACTATAATGCCCCTTTTACATTTTCAGAATTGCAGCAAGCCATGCAGAAATGTACTGACTCTGCTGCTGGACTAGATACCATCCACTATCAGCTCCTAACACATCTGCGTGAGGATTCACTCCTTGTACTTCTCAAGGCCTTTAACCATATCTGGATAACCGGTCATTTTCCGCCATCTTGGCGCCAGGCTGTGGTTGTGCCAATCCCCAAGCCGGGTAAGGATCCTTCCGACCCGGGCAACTACCGGCCAATCGCTTTGACATCATGTTTATGTAAAACTATGGAACGCTTGGTCAGCGCCCACCTGGTGTGGCATCGTGAGTCGCAGGGTCTCATCACAGACCTCCAGTGCGGTTTCCGGCGCTTCCGTAGTACAACTGACCATCTAGTCCGCTTTGAGTCGTTTATCCGAGATGCTTTTGTCAACAAGCAGCATGTCTGTGCAATTTTCTTTGATCTTGAAAAGGCATATGACACTACCTGAAAGTGTGGTATAATGTCTGATTTATCGGACATGGGCTTTAAAGGGCACCTGCTCGTTTTTATTCACAATTTTTTGTCTAACAGGTCGTTCCATGTCCGTATGGGCTCCACCCTCTCCGACTCCTTTGAACAGGAGATGGGTGTCCTGCAGGGCAGCATTTTATCTCCTGTTTTATTTAGCATTAAAATAAATAACATTGTAAAGGCCGTCAAGGATGATTCTGAATGCTCTTGTTGTGGACGACTTTGCTTTGTGTGCACGAGGTCGGGGACTTGCGTCCCTTGAGAGGCGCTTGCAGCTGTGCGTTGATCGCATCCAGGGTTGGGTGTCTCTCAACGGATTCAGGTTCTCGCCCTCCAAGACAGTCTGTGTGCATTTTACTAACCAGACGAAAACAATTTTTCCAGAACCTAGCCTGAGCATTGCTGGAGTGCCAATTAAGGTGGCCGAAGAGGCAAAGTTTTTGGGGGTCATCTTTGACAAAAGATTGACCTTCTGCAACCATGTTGACTACCTTAGAACCTCTTGTCGGAAGGCCCTCGACATTCTTCGTGTCGTTGGTCGTACTGACTGGGGTGCAGACCGCATTGTATTACTTCGACTGTACCGGGCTCTTGTACGGTCCAAACTGGATTACGGCTCTGTGGTATACGGTTCGGCTTCTAAGTCTGTTCGACAGCGTCTGAACACAATTCACCATCAAGGTCTGCGAATATGTCTGGGGGCCTTCAGGACATCTCCAGTTCCTAGTCTGTATGCCGAGGCAGGGGAGCCTTCTCTCAGGCTCCGCCGCATCCGCCCCATGCTCAGCTACGTTCTGAAGCTGAAGGCCTATCCAGACAATCCTGCCTATGATTGTGTTTTTAACCCGTCGTTTGCAGAGGTTTACGATGCCCGTCCGGGAGCTGTCCGTCCACTTTCCTTCCGTGTCCGACCTCATCTGCAGGCGGCCGGAGTGGACCTGGACAAAGTTTCGGAATCTCTGCAACACATCACTCCACCCTGGCTACTACCAGTTCCTGACATCTTGCTGGACTTGACCGCCCACAAGAAAGATTGTACTCCACCAGCCATATACCAACAGAGCCTCAATGAACTCCTTTCAATTTTTCCTGCCTATTGTCGTCTTTATACGGATGGGTCCAAGTCTGAGGATGGGAGAGTGGCTGCGGCTGCAGTGTCCTCTCGCCATCCTAGACGCCCATTTAAGCTCCGCCTCCCTGACCATTCCTCTGTATTTAGTGCAGAACTGCATGCAATTCTGCTGGCACTCAAGCATGCCTATCAGTCTCGGGAAAGGAACTTCCTGATTCTGTCTGCGGACTCTCTTTCTGCCCTGCATGTCCTTCAGGGCGCGGGAACAGAGCACCCACTGCTGGTGCAGATTAGAGAGCTCTACGCAGACTTGATGAAGAAATATTATGACATCATTTTTATTTGGGTCCCAGGCAGTGCCCGCAATGACCCTGTCCCTGACACACATACTGTTTATAGTGATTTTAAACCTGTGATTAGTGCGTACATAGCCCGCGAGTGGCAATCCGAGTGGGACAAAGAGGAAGGGAACAAGCTGCATGAAGCTCTTCCTACGGTGTCCGACAGTCTACCTTTCCGCTGCGACAGCCGCCGTGAGGAGACTGTCCTTACTCGGCTCCACATCGGGCACACGTATGTTACGCACTCTTACTTACTTAAACAGGATAAGCGTCCATGGTGTTTTGCCTGTGATGAGCAATTTTCTGTTCGACACTTTTTGCTGTATTGTGCTGATCTAATTGACACGAGATATAAACACTTCACAGCAGACTCCTTCAAGGTTTTGTTCCGGGATGTTCCCCCGGACAACATCTTCAATTTCTTGAGAGAATGCAATATTTGTAACAAGATCTGAGCATTCATAGACTATGTGAATTTTTTTTATTTGCCCTTATTGAGAGTCCATGTACAGACCAGATCGCCACTCTCCGCATCATCGTGGAACAGTCTCTGGAGTGGAGATCCCCGCTGTACGTCAACTTTGTGGATTATGAGAAAGCATTTGACAGCGTGGACCGAGAGACTCTGTGGAAACTCCTACGACACTACGGTGTACCCACAAAGCTCGTCCGCCTGATCAAGAGCAGCTATGATGGCATGACATGTCGCGTGATCCACGAAGGGCAGTTCACCAGAGAGCTCCAGGTCAGAACTGGTGTCAGGCAGGGGTGTCTGCTGTCTCCGTTCCTCTTCCTACTGGCCATAGACTGGGTCATGAAGATGACCACAGAGCACAGATAAAGTGGAATACAGTGGACACTGTGGACACAGCTTGACGACCTCGATTTTGCAGACGACTTGGCATTACTGTCCCACACTCATCAACAAATGCAGGACAAGACCACGAGGCTTGCTGACATCTCGTCCCAAGTGGGCCTCACCATTCACAAACAGAAAACAAAGACAATGAGGCTGAACGCAACCAGGGAAGAACCAGTCTTGCTTGCTGGCACCCCGTTGGAGGAGGTGGAGTCCTTCACCTATCTCGGGAGCATCATAGACAAAAAAGGCGGCACTGATGCAGATGTCAGAGCACGAATCGGTAAAGCCAGATCAGCCTTTCTCCAGTTGAAACAAACTGTGAGTTCCATAGAGCTGTCACAACACACCAAAGTCCGCATTTTCAACTCCAATGTAAAAGCATTCTCCTATATGCACAATACATCAGATTCCAAACACCCCATCCAACCCACTACAGACCTTCACAACCATTCCCTTAATCCAACTCTTCAAAATCCACACCCCATTCCATATCATCACCTCACACTACCTCCACATTTCATCTACCTATCATCACCCCTCTACAATCACAATTTCTCCTCCTCATTTTCATTCACTTACCCATACATCTCACTCCCTCAACCTACACCCACTTCCTTCCAATACCATTCACCCCCATTTCCCTCTTCCCATCTTACTTCCTCTACACCACCATTCTACTCTCCCACCCATCCTCCCACCATCTCCATTTCACCCCCATTCTACTCAACTCCTTATCCTCCCTTCCCTTCTAATCATTCTTACACACTACTCCTTCCAACACCCTTTACTTTTATCCCTTCTACCTACCTACCTACCTAATAATATATCGCAACTCCCACCTCAAAGACATTCCCCCATCTAGCCCGACAATATATTATCCACTCAACCATTACTTACTCTGCCTGACCATATCTCCCATCCCCCCGTGATTATGCCCTCAAACACAAATCCTCACTACTCTCACCCAATCTATTCTCCATACACTCTATCTCACCCCCCCCCCCCCTTCTTACCTCTCTCTCACCCTTCACTTCCCCCAATCAATAAACCTAAAACAACGAAAAAACCAAACCACCACAACGAACCCATAACTAACCAACAACATCAAACAACCACAATCAACACACCCACCACATATCTACAACCCAACACTCCGACCACATCAACCCCTTCCCCTGACCACTCTCCACTACTCTTCCTACATTCTTGTTTCATCACAATCTTGTTCAATCAACGACCACCAGCCACATTCACTCCCTCACACACCACCCACACCCATCTACCCTCCACCAAACCCGCCACTACCCCCACACACCCACAACTCTATACCCCACACCCCCCCCCACCACCACTCTCCCCACGCCCTCCCCAACCCCCCACCCCACACCCCCCATCCCCCACACCACCTACCCATCACCCACTACCTCCCCCCCACCCTCCAACCCCACCCCCCCCCCCCCTCCCCACCACCACCACCATCACCTCCTCACACCCCTCCCTCCCCCATCCCCCCACACCCCCACCCTCCCCCCCCTCCCCCACCCACCCACCCCCCACCTCCCCCCCCACCCTCCACCACCCACCCACACCACCACCCACTCCCACCTCCACCACCCCCCCCACCCACCACCACCCCACCCACCCCCTCACCCCCCCCCCCCCTCACCCCTCCCTCCACACCCCCAACATCACCCCCACCAATCCCCACCCACCCACCCCCCCCCCCACCCCCCCCCCCCCACCCCCACCCCCCCCCCCCCCCCCCCCCCCCCCCCCCC